>JAPYZT010001285.1:0-25760 GCA_030522965.1 Tryphoninae sp. A BG-2022a
GAACAAAAGTTGCAAATAAACATTAGGGATATTGTTAATAATTTACGAGATATAAATTTTTGAAATCGGACCAATCAGAGCGCGCCGAGAAGCGTTGAAGCCACCCACCCCCACTCTAGCCGTAGATAAAGCATAGATTAGGGCATTACGTTTGGGTTTGCAAAATTGAAAGCAGTCAATTTTATTGATTGTATTAGTACGTAGTCATTTTTTGTTCGCGGTCATTAGTTGCTCTGAATCTTGCCCAACGTGCCGACAAGCGTTGAAGTCACCCACTCCCCGCCTAAATTCAGAGCAGCCAATGCCCGAGAAAAAAAATGACTGCGCACTAATACAGTCAATAGAATTTACTGCTCTGAACTTTGCAAACACAAATGTAACGCCCTAACCTATGCTATATTTATGGCTAAGGTGGGGGTGGGCGGCTTCAATGCTTCTCGACGCGCTCTGATTGGTCCGATTTCAAACATTTATATCTCGTAAATTATTAACAATATCCCTAATGTTTATTTGCAACTTTTATTCGTAATGAGGCCATCTACCTTGAAATGCCGCCTGGTACCCCTTACGCACCCTGTATATGACAATTGAATTGGAGAAATTGGGGATGAAACCGAAGAAATGTCATTTTCTACCGATACTCCATTTTGTCTCAACGAAGGACGGTCTGTATTTCCACCCTCGTGCGTCGCCGTCTTTATCATTTTTCCAATCAACAACGCTAAACGGTCAGAGATTTTTCGATTGGTGGAATGAATACGAGGAAATGTGTGCGTCTAGTCCCTGTCCCTTATATTTTGGACGGAGCCGTACAACGTTCAGCAATATTGAATTTTTAATTATTTAAATAAATATACTAAATTATTCGTCGAATAGGATTAGCTATTAATTTACTGCGTTTTTTTGTATAATTGGAATTAAACGGATAAGTGCGATAAAAGGATTGCAAAGATAAACTGGAAGATTTCACAACATTACTATTCACATTCGTTCTTGTATTTCAAAATTTAGATATATCTAAAATGATTTTTTCTGACGTCTATAGAAATATATTATTACGATTTCCCACTCAATCGTGAACAATAATAAACACATGGCTGATTATTATTGTTCACGTGGTCGACTTTTCAATAAAATATTACTACTCAGCTCCGTGCTAATTAGACGAGCAGTGAAATTCTTTACATAACGAATGATAAAGAAGGAACGCATAACTTCAAACAAAAGACTACGAAAACGAAGTAATAATAATCCTAATAAAGCTAAGAATGCAAGGATATAGCATAACATCAAACTCACAGACGATCAAGACAATTGAGGGATGTTCCTCGCCGCCATCGTTTTTTCCACTGAGAAAAGTGAACCATTGAATAGGATCCACTCGAATACCGTATCTGCAGACAGGAAAATTAATATTATGAGAGGGGCACGCCGGTAATGAGATTTATGTTGGACTATAAAAAGGGCATATAGTTTGAAGAAAATCATAATAATTAATATTATTTAAGAAATAAAGGCAATTAAATAATTTCTTGAGATTAACCAATTTTTCTCTGATTAGCGTTCCAAACTCGGTCTAAACTCGGTCTAATTAAACTCATCGTTCATAACAACAAATTATTATTAAGTTCGTTGACATTTTTTTACTAGCTGGCGAAAGCGACCTATCGAATTCAATTCACAAAAAGTCATTGAAAAATAATGATAATCCTCTACAGCGATCAATAAAAGTTAAATTATGAATAACTCTATAATAATGTAAGAGTAAATGAATAACTAATGAACAATAGTAATAATAATAGTATAACATTTTCTGGTAGTCTTGCCCTTCTTTTTTCGCAAATAGGATAATCCGCTTGACACTCGGAGCGTGTCCACAGGGAACGTTTCGCGCCAAGGGCTGAGTGCATAGGAAGGTAGAAAAAGGGATGAGCGTGAGGCTATTAACGTCCAGCGTTCGGTCCAGCTTTAGGACGAAATGAAAAAAGAAAAAAAAAGAAAAATAAAGTCGAGCACGTCTCGCACTTTCCAGTTCCTGTCCCCTCTTGGCCTCACATTGTTCCACGCTCTATACTCTCTCGTCTCCCACTTCGGTAAATAATAAACGTCACTCCGCGCGAGTGAGCGGGTCTCGGGACGTTGAAAAAAGAAAGTTCTTCGCGAACGAGCCCGGGTACATGTACAGAAGCAGCCCCTCTCTTCTCGTCACGAAACTCTTCAGACTTGTACCCTGGCGAGTCTCTCGAGAGTACAGAGAGACAGAGAGAGAGAGAGGGAGAGAGAAAGAGAGAGAGGGAAAGCGAGAGACCCTCGAGATGAGCAGAGACCTCGACAGAGTTAGTTGGAAGTATGCGACGTCCTGGTGAATAATGGTCAGACAAGCCAGACCGCCCTAAGTAGTAACGTGCCGGTACGGTCAGACAAGAACAATTTTACTCTGTTTTAAGTTCAAAATGACACGCACGTCAGTTTTTTCTTACTTACCTAATATAAACATATACCGTTGTTTCTTTTCAACAGCAATGTACGTTGACCCAAATTCATTTAATTACAATAATATTTTGGTCAACTGAACAAAATACATAAGAGCAGACCAAGTAATCCATGTAGTACTCGTAAAACATGGATTACTTGGTGATCGATGTTTTACTACAATAAAAAAAAACGATGATTAAACACAAAAATGGACGCAAGAAAACCTGTTTTTGGTCTTTAATTCGATAACCTGTAGGCCCTAGACCGTTAGTGTATACCAGCCATGGAGATAGAAATATGAACGATTAAGAAACGAATTCGTTGATCATTTTTTGTTGATCGAAATAGTTTAGTTGAATACCTTTCAGCAGCTTATCCATTTTGACTTTCTTCACCGTCTCTGGTTTATTTCCCGGAATTCTGTGAAGCTATAGAATATTTTATCCTCATTCCTTCGTAACAAACAAAAGGGAATTGATTCATGAAAGCAAAGAGCATTTACTCCGAATCAACTTAATTTGACATCTTGATACGCATCTGAAACGTACGCAAATTCTGACTACAAGCTGAGGCGATGTCGCATTTTACATCGAAATAAATCCAGTCGAAGTCGTATATACGTAATAATAAATTACAACGAGGGAATGAATATGCAAAAAAGTTTGGTGCTTAATTCCAGGTGTGTGAAATCGTACGAAAAATCTATTACAATGAGATTCGAGAAGGGAAAACGATAGAAAAATTGCTCGAGAAAAGAATGTGCGGCTCAGTGCATAAATTATGACTACATCACGAAACTTACCCCTCCCCCTTTATCCCCGCTTTGTGTCGTCACGATCGACGATGCTCGAAAAAAGTTTTTCTCGGAACGGGCAGGATGGGAAATCGGTGTGAGCGACGCGTACTGGCAAACTTTCGTTTTCTTACGTCCTGCCACCCCCAACCCCATCTTCAACTATCCTCTCGCGCGGACTACAGACTTTACCGGAGGGACCAACTTTTTTGTCAGTCGTCCGATTAATCGAAGCTCTGTCTCGTTCTAAAACTTGGGAGATATTTCTCTCTCTTTCTCTTTCTCTCTCTCTCTCTCTCTCTCTTCTCTCTCTCTCTCTCTCTCTCTCTCTCTCTCTCTCTCTCTCTCTCTCTCTCTCTCTCTCTCTCTCTCTCTCTTTCTCAACTTCTCTTTTCATCTTATCACGATTCACAGCGACACTGATTTTTGTCTAGCTTCTCACTTCATGTGAAGAGGGAGATAACAGGATGAATTCTTTGTATCCTTATCACTATCGTATAATATAACGAAGCCACGTATAAATTGGGCCAATGCATAATATTGATCTTTACTGTAATTTCTGTTAGATTTAAAGTAGATTTAATATAACATTTAATATAACAAATATAATATAATATATAAAGTAGATTTACTAGAATTGTTTAAAACAATTTTAACGCGAAGAATTCAACGAGTAAAATAAATCCTTGAAATTTATCAAATCGATTTTTACTTTGTACAGCTGGTTAGGCAGAAACGTTGCATGTTTAAATATAAGAATTTCTTATAGCATTTCTTTACATCCTCCGTTCCCGGTATACTTATTTCCCGTCTTCTAGAGTTTCAAGTATATTATAACCAGGGCGAAAGGGATGTGAGGAAACTGCGCGTGAATCTCTCAATTCCGAGCATTACGCCCGATTAATCCCTGATCGTGAGCAGATTTCCTCATGAAATAGCGCTTCTATCGCACGCTCTCTGACTCTCTCACTCTCTCCCATCCCGATTATTCCATTTATTCTTTGATATTTTACCGTCCCCATTTGTGTCTTTCACTGAGATCCGACCTTTCTTCACATCTTCGAACACACGTCACCGTCGATAGTTCGCAGCTCTCAGACCTTCGTTAAAAGGGAAATTAAGTCGCGTTGGAAATATTCGATCAATTGATTCGTATCATTTTCATGAGTGAAAATTCCATTTTGCGCGATGACTGGTTTGTTCGACTGTCAGAACGTGAAACGTGTGTTTATCCTCCCCGGAGTAATTTTATTTTATTTTAGCAGTTTTATGAGTACGACTGTGTTTATTAAGATATGTATTGTGAGTAATTACTGTTGCGTTGACGGATAATTGTAGATAACGTTTGTTAAGCCTTGATTCCCTTTGATCGAAGAGTTTGTCTGTGACAAAAAAATAAAGAGCAGAAGAGCGGGGAAAATACATCATGGGGCGTGCGGGAAACATGCCCAGTGAGTAATCCAAGTCTCCTTTTCTGGTCTATATCATAGTTATGGTCGTTTTGTTTATGATTTAGCCTGATAGAAACTCCAATGATAAGAAAGTCCAGTCCCAATGGCATATGTGACAACGACAGCAGATCAAAAACGAAAGTTACGCAAATGCAGGCAAACATTAAGAAAAACGATCTAAGAATAAAGAAAATCTTGAGATAATCAAGTGGCAGTGTAACAGAAAAAGAAATATTTGAATACAAAAGCTAAAAAGAGTGAACATCTTTAAGGAAAGAAAACAGTTAAAGACCGAACCGTTCAACACAAAAAGTCAGAAAATAAGTGAGAACGTTTAAAAAAAAACTAAAAGAGTATAAAAGGTTTAATCTAAGAACGATGACATTGAAATGAAATGCAAAGACGAAGATATGTCATATACTGATAGTTCCATCAATAGCGATTGTGAAGCAAATCCAATGAACAACCGTCGGTACTGCTTTATTTGCCATTCAGAAAAAATTGTAGATATGTGTCAATGTAATTTACCTTCTACGTATATAGTATGTATAGGGCTTAGACAAGAAACTATTGAAGATGTAATCCTGGCAGGGATGTGAAAATAATTGTTTTTACTCTAAGAATGTGTTTTAGTTGATTTTACACGAGACACGAAGAACTTAAAACTAATCGAAGATTTCAAATTTTTTTATAATAAGCAATTAGATTTAAGTCAAAATGTTTCAAACGAAATAGACAAATATGTCTCAAGAGAGGCAGAGGCACAGGGGGTAGCGTTCTCGGCTCTCAAATAAGTGGTCCCGGGTTCGATTCCCCGCCGGAACCAATGGAATTTTTCTATGTGCTTTTTCTGTGCTCTTGGTGGTTCGAAATCCACCTAACCAAAAACTGCAGGTCTACCGGAGTGGTCGATGGTGAAATTGCGAGACAGGGAGTTTAGGAGAGATATGTTCAATTGAGAACAAATATGTCTCATAATAAAAATGTTTAACAATGTTAGTTACTTGATAGAAATGTTTAAACATTTTGTTAATGTTTATGTTTTGTTTTTTGTTTTGTTAATGTTTTATGTTTTTATATGGAAGAAGTACTTATTGTTATTTTCTGATAGAAAAGTTCATCTTTAGAGAACCAATTAATAAATTCAAGATTTGTACTAGTTTAAAGCTTTAAAATATGGACTAGTTCTCTCCCTAAAAAGCATGGCCAACTCTCGCCATTGCCTGGTTCAACTGTCCCTGATAGTAAACACTTGACTCATATCATATTTTTTTATTAAGTTCGCCATATTTAAAAAAAATTGTATTTTATTGAAATACAATTTGGGGTGTATAGTTATGACTAAGAAGTGGACCTATGGCTCATAAAAATCGGTTCTTTTAACGCTAGACCATCAAGAAATGACGATGTTTAAAATAGAAAATATTCCAAGGCTCTCGGCCTGCCCTACCATATTTAAAGACAGAGCGATTTATGAATGAGCAGGTGACTTTTTTTTGGATATATGCGCTTATTGGGGACCTCGAATGTAGTTTACCCATGAATTTTTACTGGTATCTCTGGAAAAAAGAAGCATATGGCACTGAGAGAATGTGCATTTTAGATAATTGGCTTTACTCTTAAAAATGTATAAACCCCCGTTGCAGCAGATATTGGTACCTTTGATAAACCATGGTTTCGTCACTTCAAGCATAACCTGGTTGGTTACTTGTTTTCGACGTCAGCAATCAAATTCAGCCGTTCTCTTAGCAATTTAACTTTGCCCTCCAGAGAACGCAATGAGTATATTCATCAAGCCGATCCATTCGTTCCTACCTTCCCCTATATCGGCATCTATGCGATATGATGCATGTATAAAAAAATATTACCCATCGTGCGAGCGATCCCAAATGTCGATAGAGAGTCCAGACATTAATGACCGTGTGTCTACAGCCGTAATAGTCCGGTATTTACCGATAAAAAATCTATACGGCGTGGCTTCGAAATTACTACTGAACAAAAAGTATTAACAAACAAAAAATGACGGACAAAAGGAGAATGAGAAACAATGGTGCACGTTACATTTTAGTAGGATTTTTATCGAGGTAAGGGCTCGATATCAAATAAGTTTTATAATAAATTCGGTTTTTATTATGACCGGTGCAATACTGCCTAAAGGGTATTTAGCAGTGCTTTGAATCATATACCGTTTAATTTGTTTGAAATCTTTCCATTTTTTCAATTTTTTGTGAAATGTGTCGAAGCATGTTGGTCACCTCCAAAACTACCTATAAGGGAGATAAAAGATTCATTCGAATGAATCATTCAAATTTCACAGTAACGAAAAAAGGAATTAATTAAATTACTTATTTTCAAGTCCATAGAAAAATCAATTGCTTTACAAAATATGAAATTTACACAGAATATGTACCTGTATATTTTGGAGTGCCATAAAGAGATTATAGATAAATACAATTTCATTCTTTTCAGGGTCAATCTCTAATTAATAAATGAAGAAGATGATCAATCGGGGAAGTTATTTGGATCCATGAACGCATGTGTCAAAATCATCCCTATAAATGTCATTCGTATTTTCGAGTTGAAAATGATATTTTATATGAACGTTACTTTATTTCCATTTGTGTTTCAATGTACATACGTGTTGCTTCGATGAACATTATCGACTTACTGCTACGTACCGTGTACCGATACCTTCCTCTTATCCCTTCCACTATCTAAGTCGTTGGTGCGTCATAATTTTGAAATTCCCTTACATATATAAGTACGTATATAATGCACGTCTTTATTTCCCTGTCGTGTTATTAGTTTTACCTGGTCAGTGTGCCCGTCCAATCCATTTTATCCGCCCTCGCCGAGTACCCACGGGGAGGAATAAAAGGCTCGTCGCGTGGCACGCGCTCTTCACCCTATGCCGAGCGTGGCGTCGACGGCAAAGAACGCCGGTAATTACCGGACGCGGGCGAAAAATTCATCGTCCACCTCTCCGTCGCCCTTCTATAACGCCCGGTGAAACTTTTACCCTTACGTAACAAGCCCGATAAATTTTTGTTATGTTCCCAAGTGGAGGGACGCCTCGGCCAAAGAAAGAGAAAGGGAGCGATAGGGGATAGGAGAAGCTTACAGGAGCGATAAAATACTCGTTGAAAATTATTCATGATCCAAGACTGTGCTAGAAAGGAGGGAGGGTGAGAGTACGCGAGAAGTGCACGACGTGGGTGAGAAAACGCACGGGGGAAACATGAAGAAAAGAAACGGCAAAAGGGCGAGCATATTGGCTGGCATTAATGCATATACATATATACCGCTGGAGCATTTGTTATATATATATATATATATATATATATATATATATATATACACCTTTAATATTATATATATATATATATATATAATATTAAAGGTATACGCCCCTTCAAAATTGTATGAACGTGGGTCGGTTTATACATGTAGAAAAATATATGTACGACATAGAAATCGTCGAGAGCTGTGAAAATCGTTGAGGGATTTGGGCTCATCGGATTTGTCTAAATAACTCACAAAATGTAAGCAGTCAGCCATTGCATTTGATTTGATGTGCAAACGAGCAAAAAAATAGGTGAACAAAAGTGTCATATGGGATATAATAAAAATAATCATTTTCGCTGTGAAAATTTTTCATTCCGCTACTTCTCAAAAAAAATCAAAAACTTAAAGACAAAAATAACGGGTTAAATTCCAGATTTATAATATATTTGTATATCTGTTGGACATACATGGCTATAAAGCACTGTTGCTAATGGCAGCTATGTTTGTAGCATACATTCTTTTACAACATGAAAAGATTGCATCCGAATTATAAATTGATCTAGGTACGCAAAATAATTATTCAAAAAATAGATAATAAATAGAATTTTGTAAACAATGGTACGTCATATTTGACTTCACTTTGTCATTCTTGCCGTAAATTCGTTTTTCTCTTCAATTCTCATCTCATGGACAAACGAATAAACCGAATAAAAAAATATCGCGCCATAACGGATAAAACGAAAAAGAAAATTATTTCAGCCAACTAGGTAGGTACGGAAAAACGTAACCTTTTCATCTATTTTGTCAAATATTTTATGTGCTTCGTGAGACTACATATATATTGCTCGATTTATGAGAACGAGTGTAGGCTAGATATGAAGAAGCGACGAGTGAAAATAAATAAAAATCTGACGGTATAGTATCCTAGCCTTTTCGCAGCGTGTAGAATATAGCGCGCTATATTCTTATTCGCAAGCGGGCAATCGGCTTTTTATTGAGCCGACAATCACACCGTATATCGCATCAATCAAAGCCGTTGGCGGCCTCAAATATACACAGAGCTTTCGTGGCTATCGCACATCTCTCTATATAATAAAAAAGATCTCGCTTCCACGGTCGCTATGTACAAGAATTCGTGAGTAGATTGTGTTTGATTTTGCATTTTCGTTCGGCTTCGAGAAAGCGACTGCGCATATCGTCCGAGTTGTATAAACCGTTAGTAGATACATATATATTTGTATAGGCAGCGATATGCATATATGGAGCAGCAACCGAGAATGAACGTTGACCAACGATCCACAGTGATTTGCAGTCTGCATTGTATCCCCTAGGATACAAAAAACGCCATACATATCCCCGAATAAAATATCCGCGAAACAAAGAAAATTTACTCCCGTATTGATATTTTTCCCGTCAGCTCAAATAAATCTTTAAATTTGAGGCGAATGCATTTCATACGACTGACATTTTATTTCACTGACAAGAATCTTTGATAAAATAGAATTTTATTTTACAGTCAAATGAGTTTTATTTGACATATTTGGAAAAAGCAACGAACACTCGTAAACAATTAATTCCCGTGTATCTACATATATCAATTTTTTAAACGAGAATCTTTTCAATATTATTTAAAAATGTAAGTAACGTCTGCGTGAAATGATGGAAAAGTCTCGATTACAATAAGAAATACGATAAATGTATGTTACATATAGGTACCGCGCCATTTTGATATATTTGGAATTTCATGAGATGAATTGTGGAAAAGGTGTGCATTTTGTTTCTGCCGCTTGTACCGATTGTCATCCGTTCCACGAGACTCGAGGAAAGTAATCCCAAAAAAATTAACAGTGTAAAGAACGGCTTTACTTTGAGAGGCCCATACATTATATTTGATAGGCCAGACCCGGCAACAATGTATCTGTTATATATCTTTCTTACTCTAATCTGTTATATATACTTTAGAATTTAATAAAGAAATATAGTAGTTGTAGTCTGACGGCGAAAATTTGTTTGTTTTGCCAAAAACAAAAAATGACAAGACTTCGAGCTTTAGTATGCAGTTTAAAAAAATATGTGTTTAATAATTTTTAAAAAATCGTCCATATAAAAAATTGAAAAAGCCTCTCTACAGACTATATGGAAAATAGTTATTAAGATTATAAAAAAAAAGTTAGGTAATACTAAAAAAATGACTGTGAGTTATCGTGCAGATCATGTCTAAAAACATAGTTCTCTTCTATCTTCGTGTTTTTACGGTTTCCTGTAGGTACTCTCTTTTCAATTCTGGCTTCTTTTGTGGGTTGAATGAATTGTAAGGTAGAGTCGCTAAATATCGTCCCCTTTTTGTTAAAACATTGTAAAACAAAAAGTATGTAAGATACGTGGATAATAAAACCCAGGATGATTAAAGTAAATCAATCTTTATTTTATAAAATAAATAACAAAACATTAACAATCTTTGTTATTAAACTCTTTGAGCCTAGCTTTTACGATAAAGTCACGTTTTTAAACAATCAGATTCGCGACCGAGTGAAGTGTATAATCCAACATTACACAAAATTATAAAAAATTATTAGAATGATATTACAGTCAAATCGTTATATTATTTATTTTATTAGCCTAATTTTAAGTATTATAACATATTGGGTATCTGAATTTTGGTCCTAAATTTTCAATACAATCTTCATGCATCCATTGGAAGCATTTAAAATTAGTGCGTCGGATCCATTTTTCCCTTTCCTATCTTGGAAATAAGTTTGGTGGTAAATGGGGCATTTAGTGTCATCATCGTCGCTATCTTCTTCATCAATGCTGACTAAAATGGACTCGTCATCAGATTGTTTTTTTTTACGCTTGATAGTTTTTCTTTTATGGAATAAAAACAAAAAGAAACTGGCAATTAAAAACAACTGAAAACAATATACGTTTTACAATTTAGTTAATTAATATCATCCCCGTATAATATTAGGGAAACAGTAAATTCTTAATATTGTCTTCGACCTGGGGGACGATATTAGGAATTTACTGTTTACGACATCAACTTAACATTACTTGCAAAATATGTTAGCTAACCTCAAATTTTCTTAATCGTGTTTCAGTCCGTGTAACTAGCAATCGTTTGAACAGAATTTTATCCCAAAAAGTCGATCATTCGTAAGATTTCCAAAGCTCATACTATTTGAACAAAAAAACTCACTTTGACACATTTGTTAATTATTAATATATCTCGTCGCAGGAGTAAAGTTGGGCATGCAATTCTTTGCAGTGACCAACCGACACCTATTCTTGCTTGCGTCAATAAGAGATGGCGTTAGCTGTATCGGAAAAAATGATGGGGAACGAAATTTGGCGACTATACCTTGTCGGGGCGTATTTCAAACGGTTAGCTTCTTCTTTTTCACAATAATTATGCGTTTCAACGCCATTGCTGATTCCAAGTAATTTTAATATTCGCAAGTAGCCAATGTTGCTTATGACGAGGCAGGTTTCCTTCAATAAATAATCTGTCTATTAATAATGATATATGACAAAAGGCTTTATTCAATGATCTAGCCGACAGGGTGTGCGAAGAAGTAGACTAGGCGAGTAGTCAGACGTCTATACATAAAATCAGTAATAAGACTATGCGCGACATCAGTGCTGAGCGTACGGTAATAGGTGAAACAAGAAAAGTCGCGCGACAATCAAACGCGACACGGGTTGACTGTTATTCTTCCTTCGTATGAATAACAGCTAAGCGCTCCATCATTAAATGCAAATACTGCAATGCTGGTTGCAATGTCTGCAATTTTACGACTTCCTGGCGTACAATTAGGAGCAAGTTTCCAAATTTTAGCATCGAGACTCTCATTATTGTTTTGCACGAATCCACCCAACCACTTTTCTAATAGATCGTTTCTACTCAATGCGTCGTAAATAGGTTTAACTGCTGTTTGTACAATCTCAGCTAATGGGTGCTTATGAACAAAAGTTGACATCCCGCCTGTGCCAGCTGCCAATCATATCAACTGTTACTACTTCGAAGACAATAAGAATGCTGAGAATTTTCGTCATGCACCCTGAAAAGTAAAAGCCTTTCGATCGTCTTGAAATTTTGATTCAACTTTAGCTCAAGTAATTGCCTAGAAATAGGGGTTCAAATTTCTATGATGTTGGCCGTCGCGAGTACCTACATTCGCAGGTATTTATCTTCCCAAGAAATACATGGATTTTAAAAAATCAGACGTGATTTTGAAACCATTTTCTGCCTACTTTACGAATATGCTAGGCAAGCACTTGAGCTAGAGTCTTCAAATTTGTTGAGGCTCTAGTATCAGTAGGGCTGTCGATCATAAAAATTTCAAGAGAAATAGTCAGTTCACCTATCAGGTTTGCTGTCAATTGGCCTTTGCCACTAATTGTGAGACTTGATCGTCGACATTGATCTGATATTCCAGGCTCACGTTTTAGCGAAACCGATTTTTTATTTTCATCAATTAATTTGCGAAGTCGTGAACCCATACGTTGGGCTGAGGTTTCGAGATCGCACAAAATGTTTTTATATCTTGTTCCGTACGAGATCTCCTGTTTTTATATTATAGGCTTCTCCCTTGAGCCATTTGGTACGTTGCTGCAATTCGTGGAGATACTCCTTGTTCCATCATTCTCAAAAATGTTGCTTCACCATGTGAAATGCTCCCATACTGATAAGCGGTTTGACGCCGTGTTTGATAGGTCGTATTCTGGCACGAATTGCATCGACGTATTTATCAAAAAATGAGCAGGCATTAGCATAAGAGGATGATTTGGATCCGCCGACATGGGCGTGAGCGGCCTCGAATTTAAAATTACCTTAACTTCTACAACAAAGGTGTTGAATTGTTCATACGTGAACAATGAATCGCCAACCGTGCGACGCATATGATGCTTGAAGTCCTTCACCGCGGCCTCCCAAATGCCGCCAAAATGTGGCGAACGAGGAGGTATGAATGACCATTCTATTTCTTGGGCAGACAAAAATCGGTTTTCTTTGTGCTCAAAAAACTCCGCAACCTCTTTTAAATAATTGCTACCCCCAACGAAAGTGGTTGCGTTATCAGATTGAATTATTTTGGCCTTGCCCCTTCGCGCCAACAGACGCTTCATGCTCGCGATGAGCGTTTTTGTAGTTAAATCGCTCACTATCTCAAAGTGCACCGCCTTAGAAACAAGACAGACGAAAACAGGTACATAAATTTTCACCTTGATGCGATTGCGATGATTTTTCTCTTTGATCCAGAATGGTCCGCAAAAATCAACGCCGACGTTTTCAAACGGGCAGGCGCTGGTAAGCCTTGCCTTTGGCAGGTTATCCATTGTGTATTTAGGCGTCGAAGGATTTCAACGGGAACACCGGATGCACTTTCGAATCACTCCCTTGACGCAGTTTCTTCCATTTATGAGCCAATAGTTCTGTCTTATTGAGTGGAAGGCCGACAGACTCCCGGCGTGGTAAAGGTGCACTTCGCGAATGTGACATGACCGTTTGGTGGTAACAGCACGGGATGTTTCTTCTCAAACGTAATGTTGGCGTGCTTCAAGCGGCCTCCAACCCTAAGTATTCCATGGTCATCCACGAATGGGTTGAGCCCCAATATAGCGCTACTCTGGCTCAACGATTGTTTTTTTATCAATTCTGCCAGCTCCTTTTTGAAAAATGTGAGCTGCACTAATCTTATTATTATTCTTTCAGCAGCCTTTAAATCTTCGAGGGTGAGATCTTCGGATGCAAGTTTCTGCAGTCGGCATTTCTGCACGAAACGCATGCAATAGCCAATGGTTCTCTTCATTCTGTTGAAGGATGAAAATTGTGCTAGTAAATCGAGCCCCACGGTACTCGTTGTCAGCACGATTGTTGGTCGCTGCTCTGGAATCTCCATGTCCAGCAACAAGTTCGGTGGCCACGAACTTTCGTCTTCTGCAAACCAAGCAGGACCCTTCTTCCATATAGGATTATTGACGAACTGCAGAGAAGGTTGGCCTCATAATAAGGCGTCGGCAGGATTGTCTACTGACGGCACATCCCGCCATTTGCCCAGCTTGGTATCCTCTTCGATTCGAGCTACCCGGTTTGCGACAAACGTCTTTAGCCGATGCGAGGGCGGTTGAATACAGTCGGGAGCGATAGTTGAGCTCGACGAAAAAAACCTATTGTCGAAATTTAGCCTCAGAGACGTTAGTGCTGTTTTGTACAAGGAAGCGAGAAACGATGATACGCATAACTCCAGCCGAGGTAGCGATATTTTCTTGAATACTCGGAATACCGAGATTGTTGATCCGATTGTTGATGTTGATTCCGATTTGCGCTGTGTATTCGGTCCATGTCGTCACAAATGTAGTGGTACTGACTCAACCCAATTGAGACTGATTTGCCACAGTTCTTGGAGCATTAGTTTTTCCTTTATTACGACTGGCCCTAAGAAGCCCGAGAGGGTCGAATAGCGAAGCTATTTGGGACAGCATATTCCTTTTCGCAACGCGCTACCGCTGTGCAAACAGCCTTACAACATGTACTAGAATGTCTTCTCCCGGATGCCAGTGGACACCGAGTGTTTTCTGCGTTTCAAAGTGGCTAAATCAAATGCGGGTCGGATGATTTGTCTTGCAGCTGTTCCAGGAGTCTCGAATCATTTGAGCACCGCTTGCGTAGATTAAATCCCCCACGGGCTAATAGCTCTACAAGCTCATTCCGCAATTGATGTGCTTCTTCCGAAGATGACGTTCCGGTAAGCAGGTCATCGACATAGAAATCCTCCCCGATTGCCATGCTAGACAGCGAGAAATTTCCTCCTTCGTCTGTAGATAACTGCTGCAGAGTACGAATAGCCAGAGAGGAGGCAGGCGTTATGCCATACGTCATCGTGCCTAGCCGAAACTTTTTGATCGGCTGCGCTGGATCTCTGCGCCATAATATTTTTTTGATAATCCGCATCTTGCGGATGTATTTTAATCTGCCGGTATATTTTTTCTATGTCCGCACTGAGCACGTATCTGTGGACCCAGAATCTTGCGATGATCACGCTTGACCACGTACTAATGCGATATAAAATAACCCCCTTGGCTGGCCCGACTGCTGGTCACCTCCGTCATATGGCCAAGAGTCTCGTACTCGTTGAAAAATGTTATATATTCTTCGCGTACATCGCAATCTTCAGCTAATCGGCGCTCCAATGAGGACAATCGCTTCTTCGTCGTCTGATAGGAGTCACCTAGCTCGCTAATCTTATCATTGACAAGTAGTCTAACCACATACCGTCCGCTCGCATCCTGTGTAAATGTTTTTAGGAAATATTCCTCGCATGGCTTTTTCTCTTTCGATAAATGCTTTGCTCGTGGAAGCTCTTCCACTCCCCAAAATCTAGAGATTTGCCTATCCAGCGATTCTACAGCTAAATTGCATGAGATTTGCTTGGAATCGAGGGCCGACCGTGCAACCCTACCGGACACTATCCAACCGAAGCGCGTTTTCTGCAGTATTATGGCAGTGTTTTTAGCTCGATTTGACCTTGGCATAATAAATGATAAAACTGTTCGGCCCCAATGAGCGCATCAATTTCGGAAGGAGTATCAAAGTTCGGATCTGCTAGGGTAATGTTTTAGGGCAAGTTTAATTCGCGACGTTTGATGGATTCGGTGGAGAGCATTTGTGAGATTTGCGCAGTAACTAGAAATGCCAACGCGGCCTCGACCCGCTTGTCGCGCGAAGACACGGTTGCCCTCGCTGAGTGCTTGATGAGTGAGAATTTGATCAAATCCGGAAACCGGTACTTTAATTTCAGATTTGGGAAGCTCTAAAAGGTTACAGAGCCGATTGGTAATGAAATTAGCTTGCAATGCACTATCCAAAAGAATTTTACACTGAACAGACCGTCCCGCTGCATTGGAAATGAATGCCGTTACAGTTGATAAAATTACTTGATCTGAGACAACAACCGCTAGTGCTAGGCTTCGTCTCTATTGAATTCGAATTATCGGACTCTTGAGTGTGACTCTCGGAGTGAAAATGAAGGACCGTATGATGCTTACGTCTCCATTTGCGGCATCCCCCAAATTTTCAATTGTTTATTTCATGACCCGGCTTCAGACAGTTCCAACAAAGCCCTAGACATTTGATCGTGGCGGATTTCGAATCCCTGCTCGATTTGAGGAATTTTTTCACAGTGGTATATATTGTACCCCACCTTATAAAGCGCGCATTCTATGTTTGCCTGCGTGGCGACTAAAGCGTTTTGAAGCTTTTGAGTCGGACCGCGACCCGAGTTTGCATGACGCGATTGCACGCTTGTCCATTGCACGGAAGTTTCTTGAGCTACGCTTTCGAGAACGTAGCAACGGTTTTTGAGGAATCTCCAAAATTCTGCGATAGACGGGATTTCTGTTTCGTTAAGAGAGCGCTCCCATTCTTTATGAGTGTTTCGATCGAGCTTTGAAGTTAGCAAATGTATAAGGATCGCGTCTCAAGAATCAGTTGGCTGTCCGAGAGCTTGTAGTGCTCGTGTATGCCTTAACGCCGTATCAACCAATGATCGCAAGCTTGGAGCAGATTCTTTCGAAAGCGCCTAGATATCGAAAAGCACCCGAATATGGCTCTGCACTATTATTCGCTTATTGTCCTATCGTTCTATCAAAAGGGTCCATGCGACCTCATGATTTTGCGCCGATGTTTCAAGAGATTGAATTACTTGCGCGGCATCATTTTTCTCGATCTCAAATATTGCAATTTTTGAACAGGTGTGAGGTTCACGTTGTCGTGCACTATTGATTTTAAGTTATCGTAAAAACCGAGCCAAGCATCGTAATTTCCGCAAAAAACCGGGGAGCTAATTGTTGGAAGGTGAATATTCGTTCTCACATTTTGACCTCCAGTTACGGGCTGCGGTTGAATAGCCTGCACACTCTGGCTACCGCTAGCCTGCCTATAGGCCGCAAGCCGCCGCTCGGCGCGCGCCGTTAGTTCAAAATACGACTCTTCATACAAACATAGTTCGATCATAACATTCGATTTAAAATAACATTCGATTTAAAATTGAATTTCGTCAAAAAAATTCCAAGTCTCTTTGATTTTATGCACACGCTCGGCTAATTGTTGCTTGTCAGGGTTCTGCAACCATCTTTCTAAATACGCTCTAAAACGCGTCAATTGCGATTTTATAGCTCCTTGCTTTTGAATAAGCAGGCGCATATTCTCTGCCATTGTGTATTACGCGAGGTTTGGACGCGTATAATAATAATGCCAATAATGATACCGATACAATTCGGGGTGCGGCGGAAGATGCGCTGCTGCTACGAAGGCTGAGTCTCGAAGATTGCCTGTGTCGCAGGCTTGGTCTATGTGGCGTTCGCTCTCTGCTGACCGCCGAAACGCCGTTGTACTCTCGTCTCTCTCTATGCCTCGCACCGTGGATGCGTCTTCACGTGACGCATAGAGTCTTTATCTCGCCTGAGAGGCCTTAGCACTTTTCACACATTCGATAGTCCTTTTGCTCTTCTTTTCCGCTTGTTTATTCCAGCTATCCGGCTCGAAGGACCAATGTTTCGTATGGCACGCCAGAACGTCCGCACGAATAGCGATTGGGATTTTTAATCCCGAAGCACTTATTTTTTTGTTTGATGGCACCCTTTACTATTTAGGAACTCAAATACAGAACAACCTAGATAGAATGGTGTATTTCGCCTTGGGCCTCGCAACGATGTGTCTCCGCCGACACTCTTTTGCTAAGTACCGCGTACGCGCGTTGTGAGGTCTGCGTAGCCCCATACAATTATTAACTTCGCGTATCAAACTAATAACAAGATATTTATTTAGCAAAAGGTACAAGATATGAATTTGCGTTCGTTATCCGAAGCGGTAAAAGGCTCTGTTTTCGATGCCTCTTCTCTCGAGCGAGTAACTCCCTGAAGTCCGCTCCTGACTCTCCTGCTTGCGATGGGGTGACTAATGTTTTGAGGAACGTCAGTACGCGTCCCTAGTTATAAAGCGTATCCCCCACAGCGTGGGTTTCGCCAGCGCCATCTCTCGGGCCCTGGGGGCTATCGAAGACTCAGGGGTGTACTCCTCATTCTTAATCTTGTGGGTGCCACAGGACTCAACCAAATCTCATCTCCCGCTATAATTTGCGGAACACAATGCTTGATATTCATCAAAACATAATTTATACTCTGCAGTGCTCTGATCTTTTTTATGAACCTCACATTCTTTGCAGTAAGTACTTTTTACAAACAAAGTCAACCACTTTTCCAGTAAATGGTCCAATGAGTGTGGCTACACCAAAGAGAGATGAAAATCCTCTTCTCATCCATGTGCCATCGCCAGATACAATTGTTCCTTCACTATATAATTCTAAATCATTTTTTTGCAGCTTTTGATAGTTCGTTTTTGACAGCAAGCTTCATAGGTGCTGCAGCAACAATTTTCACGGTCTCGTTGACATTGCATATGATATCACCACAAGTTTTTCGGGCGATACAAATTGACAGATCCATAATACCATAATCAAGTTCCATACGAGGAGGTGCATAGTACATACGAATTTTTTGTTTATTTCGTATGCCGATGAGTTGATACGTAGAGATGAATTTATACGTTTAATATCTTCATTACACTTTGTACAAAATATATTAAGTTTAATCCCAAGCCCACGTTTCCTTTTCTTATCAAATTTTACGTCACCACCATATTTTCGGCAAACAAAACACTCAGCGATGTCTAAAAAAATTGCACCGAAATGAATAATGCAATACGAGAAAGTTTTATGACACGAAACATCCACTGATTGTCCACGTAATTTTTTCGCAACTGCACTTGTAAAATCAGTTTTAGACGCAATTAGTTTAGCTACGCGAGGAGCTCTTGTCTTCTTTAAACGTATACCACGTTCAGCTTTTGATCGTTTGCGATCGGCGGAACAACGTTTAAACATTTTCAGAATTTTCAATGAAACACACGAACTCCAGTCTTCGAACGACGGCAGTCAACTAATATTGAATGCGTAGTGTAACAAGCACAGGACCGCCAAGTTAGAATATACGTTCAAATTTACGATTTGTTTTTGCACGTCCAACGTTTATCTTTCCGCCATAGTCTGATCACACTTCCGAATCTCCAAAAAATAAAAATCTCCAACGCAATCCGAAAAATACGGAAATGAGAGTTGAAAAGAAGATAAAAGTTTCATTTGCGTATTGTTACAGGAAAAGGGTAATAATACACAAGCCGTATCTGTCACACGGTGTAAATAATTTATAGACGCATTTTTTTTAAACATATATTATGTGGAAAATCGGCGCGATCCTTCGCTTCATCCATCTCTCTCTCTCCTTTATGAAGCACGTCATAAATGCGACCACCATACGTATGAAACGCAGGTATCGAGAGGAGCGCGCCAGCTAGCGAAGTAGTCATCCTAACGCGATATTGCTATAACTTCGTAACGGAGCAGAATTTTCTTAAAGATCTTTTTTTGAAAAAATCTTAAAGGAATAAAACATGAAAATATGTAAAAAATTTGATTTTTTGATAATTGTAGGGGTTTGTGAGCCCTTAAATGCAGCAGACAGTGTTACGAGCGACGAGAAATTCGAGAGTGCGATCCGTACTTTCTTCCGCACTGAGCAACCGATGGCATTACAATTTTCAAGGCATCTAGAGAATTATGGCAAAAAGTGACTAAACACTTTTTTACCGCATTTTTTGGTATAATTTTCTAGATGCCCTCAACATTCTAAGGCTGTCTTCAAAATTTTTGAAAATCTGTCTAAAATACGTGATTACATATTGAATAAATTTGTGAAACGATTCTTCGCGGAAAGTGTGTAAAAATGCAGTATATGTCTAAACGATGCGCACCACAGACCCAATGTTATGCCATGCTAAACATTATAAGTTTTATATAAATAATATAACACTTCGTATCATTATTTATTTATCAGTTGCATATATATTATAATTATACATTAATGCTGTATAATTATGTCGTGTTTTGAAAGAAATGTATATTCTTTTTCCTGCGTCATATTGACACCTATCGATAGATATGTGTATACAAGAAACGTTCGTAAACGGAATGTTAATAAGTAAAAGTCATGCTCATTGAAGAGTAAGCACATATTGTGAATGTATATTTTATTTATGATCCAGGAAAACTTGCAATTTCCAATAATTTCAATGATTCATGCCATATTTCCCGATGCATAATGTTTTCGAAAGTGGTGCGTAGTTTTTGTTAAATAAAATTGTATGTTTAGTAGGTTGAGGAGGCTCATTTTTTCGTGTATATACACATGGATATATATTGGGTTCGACGTACGCGTTCACGTTTTTTTTTATCTATTGTCTCACGCTCGCGTTTGCCCAGCACAAAACGTAATTAGGCTATGGGAAAATAGTCCACTCCGTCGCCTGGATCACGTACGACGGTCTTTTCTCATTTTCCTCGCTTTCTCTCAGGGGGATAAAACACCCTGGGGCTGTAATCGAGAAAATCCCGCTTGCGCTCCGGAGCCCGACCTCGACCGCGCGCTTTGCGCGGGTTCTTCCAGCGAATGTAACGGGACAAGACGAGGAGTGGGTGTGTTAGATGAGTTTATAGATAGTGAGAAAACGTAACGAGGAGCACGATCAGAAAAACGTATACGTCTATGTACACTATATACGTTGTTATGTGCGATAAATAATCGAGGCCACGCACGAATGGTGGTGAGAAAATAAATATCCTTTTCGCCAAAAACCCACTCATTTATCACGTTCGGCAATTATTTTTTCATTCGCTTTTATTACAGAGGTGAAAAAATTGTTTGCTTTTGATCGATCTTTCTCTTTTAGCCAATTTCATCAAATGGCAATTATGGTCAATACGAATGATTATTAATGAATTACTATTGTAATAAAATAACGACCTTTCATCTATCGTCGATAAAAAATCAATAAAATCTATGATAAAAGTTTTCTTATTTATCGGTTTTTGTCTATACTTACTTGATAAAATTCTCGAGAAGTAGCCGAAAGCCGCCCAAGCCAAGCAAGAGGAAGCCCCAGTTCACGAATCCCGTAAAGTTGTCGAAGCCCGAGCTCCACGAGAAAAGACTGTCTCGCGGTCGATGACATCTGAAAGAAAATGAAAATTTCGATGAAAATTTATAATAACGAAAGCTCAAAATAAAGTAATTAAATGTATATTACATTATGACGCTTAAGGCGATAACATTTCAATCAGTAACAAAATCTGCAATTCAAGATCACTTTTTCGATTAATAAATACTTAGGATCGGAATAAGTAGCCTTTTTTGAATTCTTACAAATTTCACATCACATTAATGAGAAACGCAGTAGATGAGAATTTATCGAAACTTAGAAGGAGTCATCCCAGAATCAATTTTTTGAAACATCGTGAGTGTTAAATCTTAAATCTGTCACCGATTTACTTTCTTGATTTTTGTCTATACTTCATCTAAAGTATATGTAATTAATAATTTATAAATAAAGTTAGAGTCTTTTTGGGCTCTATAGAATCTATATTATCTTCGAAAACCTTACGCACTCGTGTATATAAAGGCACGCCTCCAATTCCCTGGATTGTTTATTATACTCCTCGAAACGGCTGACAAGTGGTCAATGCTGCGATCAGGGGACAATGAACGATTCAACGTCCAGAGGCGAGAATTGCTGTTGTGCGATCTCAATGGAGGAAGAGAACGATCTCTGTCTGAGATGCTCGACGATAGGGGGGTTACGTCGACGTCGACCACGAGGGAGATAGAAAGACGTCGGTGCATCACGCTGAGCAGGATTATATACATCACATTGCCCAGTCAACCGGGAACGAGACGTGCGGATATAGAACGAGAGATACCCGTGGGATCCATTGTCTTTGAATCTCGTGAGCTCAGAAAGCCCCTGAACACAGACAGAGAGGGAGAGAGAGGGAGAGAGAGGCAGTAGAATGAAGCATCCTCGCGAAGAGCTTTTGAACGCAGAACGGAGGAATGGATGAAGGATCGCAAGTCCACGAATCGGCTTACGTTGCACGTTCACACTATCTTATTTGAAGACAACTAGTGGACAAATCACGTATGTGGACTCGAGATTTGTTGTGATAGTGATGAAAGGAAACGGATGTTAAAGCCATGATTTTCGCTAAAGAAAACAAATCAATGGTGAGCAAATATGAGTAAGTATGTGGATCGTGATTATACGAGAAATTCAGATGGTAGACAAAACTACAGTTAGTAAAAAACGAAGCATTCATCCCGAAAAATCTCTTTCTCGTCCCATGAGAAATCTCATGGAAGTGCACTTGCGTCATACATATCTAAAATCTAAACAGACTACATACATGGGGGCTGGAGGATGCTACAGAAAAAGAAGTGTAATATATGCTGTTATAAAAAAGAAGAAGAGGGAAATGACTACAAGTTTTTCGTACGATCCGAAAAAGCGAGTAGTGCTGCGAATCATTTATTTAGATGGCACTGATACGAGATCGATCAGAATGAAATTTGTTGCGATTGTTATGTATATACAGGGTGTTAGCTAACTTCTGGACACATACAAGACCTAGGTAGTCGTCGTCAATGCAAGCAAAGCGGTTTTCTTTAATAGCTCTGTTATACAAAATGACCGATTGTGAAATATTAATTCGCGAAAATTGAAACTTTGTATACTCCCATTGAATCCCTTGCGGTTGAAAAATTGAGAAACAATTCTAAAAATGCAATCCTAAAAGTGTAATTGAATACTATAAGTTATGAATTATTTCGGTTTATTTGTGAAGTAAGTAATGTAAAAATTGCAAAGCCACGAAAAAAATGTTTCGCCGCATGGGGATTCAAACCCTCACCTCTCACATTACGAACCCAAACGCTAGTCACTATGCTAATCACTAGCTGTAAAATAATTAATATAAAAGAATTATATAGTGACCTATCTGCAACAAAATATGTATTACTTAAATGCTTGGTCATCTGCAGCTCCCACTTGCGTCACTTGCGTTTCCAGTCAAGCACTACATATACTGTGAATCCGAACAAAATCGGTAATGGCGAGTAGCCGACCTCTTGTTATAAATAATACGCTAAGGTTATATTCACTGGTTGGAGAACGGTATATCATAGGCTCGATGTCTCCGAACTTAAAAAAAAATATATTTTTTAATAGTTTAATCAATGTTTCCTGCCAAAATGGCAAAATATTCATATATTAAAATTATAATATAGTTTTCTTGATTTAGCATTACGAGCATGCAGCATAATATTGCTAGGGCAAATTGTGTGCTGATTGTTTGGACTGTAAACGAGAGTTTCGGAATCGCGTCTTACAACTATAGTCTCTCTCAAGACACACACGTACCGAGATTCGGCTTGATTGCATGTGACTGCAAAATATTATCATTTTTAACATTATTATCTATGACATTTCTTCCTATAGGTAATATTATAATTTAATTTAATTTTGTTTGGAAAGATTTTTGACATTACATAACATTATGGTTTTATAGATTTATGTTTGCCCATGTTTTTTCGTTGGTTTAATATTAGTTTTATTCCATTTCGTTCCATAAGATTTTGTCATTTGTATAATATTATAATTTGATTTTATTACATATCTGTTCGTATTACATATCTGTCCCGGAGGATTTTCTATTAGTCTGGTTGTAACGTATCAGTGGCGTGTTCTAACACGTCGAATACAAGAGGCGTAAAAGATTTAAACATTGGACACTAGCGATCCTCACCAATGTACACAGGCACATATATCTATATGGCCAAAGCGCTCGAGTGTCGTGTCACTTCGCAATCAGTCGAGGTGAGTCGCTCAACGCGCCTGACACAGGAACAGGACGATATTCCTGTCAGTTCGCGAACGGCCATTTTTAATCTCTTTTAATGAGAATTATATAGTTCATTCGTCCATGATAACGGTACAATGAGATTATCAGTGAAAGTGTGTTATATCAGTCAGAGTGCATATAACGGGATTCGACGTAGCCGGGAGCCCCTACCTGACCTTTGCATCAAATTAAGATTTCTCCAAAACTATTCAACATTTTTCGACGATTTTTCTTTTATTTAGTTCAGAAGAAATTTGTTGACAATTCTATAAATAGTTTTAGAGGATAGTTAAATATGATATATGGTTAACTGTTCATTAATCATAAATCGTATTCAGAAATATTTATGAATGTGTACATATTTTTTCTGTGGAAGAAGAGTAAGTTTGGAAAACTTGTGAATTTCTGCGAAATGATTTGAAATTATTTCATACGCTGACTTCAAAAAATTATTTAGCACACTTCCACTGGTCAGAATTTCATATGGTTTGCACCAAATATTAAGAAAGACTTGTCCTTTCAGGCCAAAAATTTTTAATGCATGTTTTGACTCTGTAATATGTTGAGCCTCCTTAAGGTAACCCTATCGTTATAGCGTTTCCGTTCGATTTCACTGAATATTTTCAAAAATGTTCTTTGATGTCATATGTACATGTATGTACAATCTCAGGTGCCTTTATCGACTTAAAAGTCACGATATTTATTTTGGAAAATTGTCATTTTTCGCAATCTCCTATAAGGGTCTAGGCTAAATATCTCGCCATTATACAATGAGTAATCTCGGATATTTGGTCGATGAAGCATGTTGAAATTTTGCACACATTTTTATATGACATCAAAGAAGCTTCAATTAGATTTTATAACAAATGATACGAAACAAAAATTCATGATTTTGTTTATTATATAATGTTCCGTCGCGTAGTTATATTCCTTTATTTTATATATTTCAAAGAGCGACGGGCGGAAGGGTATAGTTTAGGACTCGAACAATCTTTTAGTGCTATTTGTTTTCACGTTTTATTATACGGTTAAGAACCATTTGTTAGACACTCGAAAATTATTTCACAACTCTTTTCTTAAAGCAGATGACAAAGCGTCTTTTTTTCAAACCAATTTATATACGTAAAAACCCTGCGGAAAAACCGACACCGTATGGTCAAATTCAAATATCCACTCGTCACATTTATTACTTCTTCACCTGCGCCGCACATGTAGTTTACAATTATTCTTAATCTTTTGAAGGGCTGATGGAGCGCGCAGCATAGTTCAACTTTATGATAGAATTGTTTGCACGTATGCTCGAGCGGTCATCAGCGCAGCGCCTTACCTTTTTTTGTAAAACCTTTTTACCGCACCATCTCTTCAGCGTTCTCAGCTAAATAGTTTGACTAGATACATTTTTTACTCCGTTTGGAACAGTTCTTCCGAGCGTAAAATAGTTACAAGTTTGACTCCATTCGGAACAGTTCTTGCGAACATCAAAGAGTTACAATCTAACTCCATCCGGAACATTTCTTCCAAAATTCAAGATTCGCTTGAAATAATATTCGTAGTCACTTGACTCAAAATTCAAGTGAGCAAACATAATAAATTTGTAGTCATCTCAAACCAAATCTGTGAAGTCAAGTTCTCTTTATAGTGATTAAATATCATCAAATTTATGTAATTTGTGTAATCACTGCAAACGACCCTCATCCCATTAATTTGCGGTGCAGGAGTGCGTGAAAAATAAAAGCAACGGTATCAAATTTTCCTAAAGAATTTGGTGTCAGGATTTACGACCCTGGCTAACATGCCTTTCAAGTCGTGTCACACCATAACTAATTATTATGAACATTGCAATAGCAACAAATAAAATTTGTCCGCCGCAATTAATGAAATTTGCAAAGAAACGACGCATAATCGTTCATTTTT
>JAPYZT010001286.1:0-27628 GCA_030522965.1 Tryphoninae sp. A BG-2022a
CAAATTTTAAGGCGATCGGTTGCTCAGTACCGGATAATTTACGGATCCCGTTTTCGAAGTGCAATTAGCTCGTCGCCAGTTATACTGCCTCTTAAAGGATCCGGAAAAACTGTGTAGGCAATCTAAAACAGCCTTTGCATTGAAAAACCCCGAAGTGGTAATAAAACATCTGGTGCACACTCGGTCAATCCTTTTTACTCGGCACGAAATTTGTCCATGGGTTATCTTCACCACTCCAAACTTTCGCACTTAGGATTATAAACAATATTTTATATTTTTAAGCTGGACAAATTCTAAAACACCACGTATTGTTCAACAACGGCGATCAGCGAAATTCCGCAGAAAGGAACTCTCTCTTTAACCTTTTTTTCCATTGAATTTTGTCTTGTTTATCGAGACGCGACAACTGGATAGCTCAATTTGTGTGACCATGGTGAAAGTTTGAACATGGCGATTGTCCGATCCGTAGAGCTCACGAAAAGCAACAGGAGAGGGAAATTTTTCCTGTCACAAAAATGATTTTAAAAAGATATGTTTTCATCGAAAAATTTTCATACGATGCGAAAATCACAGCCGTTCCTTCGATAGTTCGAAATTCATAGCCAAAACCCAAAGAAAAAGCTAAAATTTACGTTTTCTCGATTTTTACCGAACAATTCACGCGCGGAAGAAAAACAGCCGATGTATTTTTAATCAGCGGAAAATTTCCGAATTTCTCCATCGTCCAAAAGTAAGATTCGGCGGAGGGTAAAAATGATATTTTATCCTCAGGTACTACCAAAAAACCTCTATTCGATCGGAAATTTGTTGTTGATGACAAATATTTCGATATTTTTCTCGTCATCTCAAAAACTCCAAGAGAAAAATGTAAAAAACGAAAATAACATTTGCATAAACATTAATAAAGATTACTAGGAGATCGGTTAATAAAACAATTTGTTTTCACTGTTGCAATTTATTTGAAGTGTAGCTTTAACTAAAATAAACTTGTTCACTGTCGTAATCGATAGCAGCGCCATTTATGAATCATTCGTATCTTTTCTGTGAAGGAAATATCTGCGATATACTTTGCATGCTATTCGTACACTCTGAAGCTCGTCAAATTTTGCTCGAGATTCTTGTATAAGTTTATTCTCACGAGCGCTATCCAAAAGCTTCAGCTCTTGGATAGCGCTCGGGAAGAAGAGGGATTCCTTGCACACACACGCTTTCTCCCTGAATTGTTCGCCTCAAAACCTATAGATATATATATATATATATATATATATATATATATATATATATACAGGGTGTCTAAGAACTCCTGCATCCCCTGGTGCCTGCAGGTAGTTATCTGTGTCGTTTTTAGATAAGAGACAATTCAAGATTGTCCAATTAGAGAGCTGGAAATAGCCACGCCCGAACTCGATCAATTCCCGATATCTTTTTCAATAATAGACGTTTCTAGATGTCCAATTAGAGAGCTGGAAACTCCCACGCCCAGTCGTGATCAATTCCCGATAGTTTTTAAATAATAGACGTTTCTAGTTGTCCAATTAGAGAGCTGGAAATAGCCACCCCAAACGCGATCAATTGCCGATAGTTTTTCAATAATAAAGGTTTCTAGTTGTCCAATTAGAGAGCTGGACGTAGCCACGCCCAAACGCGATCAATTCCCGATAGTTTTTCAATAATAGACGTTTCTAGTTGTCCAATTAGAGAACTGGAAATAGCCACGCCCGAACGCGATCAAGAGGATTGTAACGCATATCCGACATTTAAACGGATATCGCTTGTCAGCAACACGAGGACAGATGGGACACTATAGCTGTCGAATATGAGCTATAGCTTGTCAATCGTAACTCGTTCGGCTTGCTCACGTACTGTCATAGCACGAGGAACGCGACGATCAATGTCTCTTTAAACTTCGGATACGAACCTAGCGAATCGCGTTCAAACCTGATTGATCCCAGCTCTGCGGTTGTACAACTTGAAACGTCTCTCACTTAAAAACTATCGCGAATTGAGCGTTCAAACTTTGCACGTGATATCGTGGCACCGCTAACTACCCGCAGACACCTGGTGATCCGAAACTATTCAGACACCCTATATATGTACGTATACGATCTCGAGTACAGTGTAGTAAAGCTCGCGTGAGCATTCGAGCGCTGTAGCAACGACGCTCGTGCTGTACCGAGATGCGAAAGAGAAAGAGGCAGAGGCAGGGACTTTATCCCAAAATCAGCTCACGTTTTCCCGATATGCTATTTAGGCAACAACGAAGAGAACATCGCATCGTGAATTTTTGTACGATGGAAAAATTGCAAATTCCTACGTCGTTCTTATTTTTTTTCGGTCAGCAAAGACTCGAGCATTCGTTCCGAAATTTATTATGGAAGCGTATCGTTGAGTTTCAGACTATTATATAAAACTCAATGACCTACAAACTCGTCAAGATACAACTTTTCTTCTTAAATTTCATCAGCGATCTGCGAGGGCAACTTAAAGTTTGCTCGTTGAAAGATTTTGTTTCATCACCCACCTTATTTTTTATTTAGAATTTCTTATATGATCGAAAATCTCACGATTCGATTGATTTTTATCGATAACGCTATCACGCCGCCTACGCAGTTTATAATCTTGTGAGAGGCGAATCTGATTACGAATGAGATATCGACGGCGTTCGAGAGTGGCCGAGGAGGGTTGGCACACTTGTACGGCATTCAGCGATACAACGCTGGTTCTTCGAGCGATCCTGCATAACGGTTTCTTCCATTCCCAATCCCTACGTAAGATATACGGAAAGCAATATTTCATTTTTATATTTTTCATGCCCCGGGGCTTCTCAGGCACGTGTACCCACCGACCACCCCACCATCCCTTCATTCGATCGCATTAATTTGAGATACTATCGCGAGGAAGTTTCTTGTTTTGTCTTCTCGATGCCAATGGGTCTTGAAAAAAGCTGAAGCACATTTCTCCTTATGGACAAAGACCGATCGGTATCCTGGCTTCTTGTGTCGGAGGACATAATTATTGTATATTTGAACTATAAGTTTATACGAAGGGTGCCGAGTAGTTATTACAATTATTATTAAGCTGGGAGGGTTGTGCCGTTGCCAGTCCCCATCTTATACACTCAGAGAACATAGGCCCATTGTACTCTCCCTATTCCTCCTTAGCCCAACAGCCCCGTACTTCTTGCAAATCGGACTAGAGCCATTGGTGTGAGAATGTTCGTTTCCTTGAGATCCATAACTGGTTTTCCCAGCCATGTCAAGTAATTATAACTATGAGAATGTACAGGGTAGGTATATTGTTTGTAATGTTACATTACACGGCTGAAAAATGTTGATCTATCTTAAGGTTGTTGTGGGGTCTAGCCATTGGGGGTGAAGCATGAGGGGGGTACCCTATGCTTATGCACAGAACCGATGAATTGTTACCAACTACTTGTCGTCAAATTATCGTCGTATTTAATATCATTTTTCAAGGAAAAAATCCACATCAGTTTAAAAGAATATGCATTTTTGAGAAAGTGATGGTTGCAGGAATTATTTCTATTAGTTTGTGGCATTCTTTCCGATAATTCGTTAGAGATCAATTATTGGAAGACGAATTGGCAACAACGTAAATTATGACCTACGATAATTGCTTGGGTTGACAGCAGTGTCGCACAGCTGTCATATAACCGCTCCGTTCTTAACAGGAAAATCGAAATGTCTGTTTATCAACCATGAACATAGATCCCGGGAAAAAAATTCTTTCGTTGGAAAGGGTCGCTAAGGTAGGGAGTCCTTGTGACATCTCCGCTGCTGTCATGTTTCCGAAGCTTTATATCTTGTGTGCTCAATTTTTGGGAAAATTCGCGATTATAATCATTAATAACGTTGAATCGGCACTGTAAATTATTATTTTCAAAGCACCAAAAGTTAATCCGATATTTCATTTAACCGTACCTGTTTTTTTAACTCCGTGCCATGGTTTTTTCGGCATATATATATAATATACTGAAAAGTGTTCGAAAAATTCCCATAGACATAATGTGATGAGCAGACCAAATGCGCCAAGTTTGCGATTTTTTTTTCAAAATAACTGTACTGTGGATTGTTTTGAAATTTGACAGGTTGATTAGTACATGGATCATGAACGTCCATACAAAATTTCATCTCAGTGACATCGTTTCGACCTGACCCCACAATAACCTTAAGAGGCAGTGTATCTGGCGACGAGCTACTTGCGCTCCGAAAACGGCATCCGTAAATTGTACGGCACTGAGCAACCGATCGCCTTAAAATTTGGAGGGTACATAGAGAATTATGGCACAAAGTACATGACTGTCTTATTTTTCCAAAATTTTGTCAAACTTTTTCCGGTGATAATTGAATCTGCAAAAATATTTTCAAAATTTTGGAAAAATAGATAATTTACGGATCCTGTTTTCGAAGCGCAAGTAGCTTGTCGTCAGTTACACTGCATCTTAAGGCAGGACAACGCTGTGATGGTTAGAATAATAAGTCTTTTTTCATGAATTTTTTGGGTTGAATTAAAGATATTTCTTGAATGACAATATTCTAGGTGAAATTAATGTTTTCTATTTCGAAACGTAGCCATATGTCGAAAAATAAACAGAATGAAAAGCGCCTATGGTTAATAATAGTTATTGAAATTAGAAAAAAATTCGTGCAATAATGTTTACCTATCTGAATATTGTGGCTCGAGTTATCGTCTGTACCAATTCGAAGAACGTCGTTTCGACAACAATTTATTGAAGTTTAACGATTGTTTTTTTTAATAAAAAATTACTTGAATCTACTTTAATGTATATGGAATAATATATATTTGCTTGAGGGGAAAACAAACCACAAAAGAATTTAAATATTCATGAAAAAACTATTTTTCTGACCATCACAGTGTTGGACTGCCTTAATATTAGAAATAATTTAATAAAAGTATTGGAATCGTTAACAAAACATTTGATAATACATACATTAAATATCTAAATAATATCTTTTTTACTACCATTATGTTGGATATCGTTTGAAAAAAGCATCAATTCCAATAAATTTTGTAAAATCTGCCCCCGAACAAAGATATTCAACATTTTTAATATATTAGGGATAGTTTTAAAAAACTTGTGTTTGGTTAACTAACAAAATATTTACAAACCTTATAAGAAATCTGAATAAAGCTTCTTTTTAACTGCCCTTCCCATTCAATAGGGTAGCTAAAAAAACATTTCTTTAAACCTCTCTTGTATTCTATTAAATTTGTATTCCACTGCCCTAACATCAAGAGTAGATAAAAAACATTCATTTAAGTAGTTAGCTAAGAATACTTTGTTCAAATCGCCTTGTGAAGATGGTAAGTAGCTCGCTTAAAGACGTGGCCCTGGAAAAATATGATGACTGCCTCGCCAAAGTCAAACTTTTGAAAAAAAAACCTCATTATTTTCAGCAATCATAAAATACATACTTTGTAAGATTTGACAATACTTTTGATGTACCATTGCGGTCATCTCATGCCAAAAATGTGTGCATTTGTCTAATAAGGAAACGAAATGAGGGAAGAAACGAAAAATCCGGACTCGAGCACTTAAAACGATAAGAATTACGTCATGGCAATCCATTGCATTCGAATCACGATGGCCCACGATCTAACAACAGTTTCATGGAAAAAAAAAAAAGAAGCGATAAATAAACAGTTGTTGGAAATAAAACGAGTTTGCGAAAAAACGTCTGCGACCGAAGATAGCTCAGTGTGTTTTTATGGCATATAAGAGATGAAGAAGCGCAGGGAGAATGGAGTATACGTGGGAAAGACGTGAAAAAAAGGATTTAGTACGTTCAGAAACTTCATGGGATGCGAATCCCGTACCCGGAAAGATAAAACTCCTGCGTTTCTTCGTCTAAGCTCGCACTCTCTATTTTGCGGCCGAAGAGAGAGAAGGTATAAGAGGCGAAAAGCGAATGGCCATATATGACGGTCTATATATAATATAACATAGGCCCAAACGTGGCTCTTTGCCAATATAGAGAATTCGATTACAAAGGCAGCCAGTGTGTGCTGGACGAGGCTCTTGCGTATGTCATAGGAATTACATGAACTCTGTTATTTCATAATCTCAAAGAAGGAAATAATTTCAGGAAAGTCATTATTATGTTAAAAATATAATAGAGAAAAGTAGAAGTAGAAGAACCAAGGAATCTTGGAGGAGAGATAGTTGAAGAACAGGAAAACTACATATCGTAATTTCTATCTGCATGGACACGTAACTTAACAATTGCCAATGACATACACAAAATTGATAAAAAAAAACATATACTTGGCAGCGCACTCTGTGTTAAAATCAATATGATTGGTATTATTCCGATTTAATAATATTAAGTATATCAGAAATTAAGGATCAATATCTTATGTAATATTGACGAGAAATTAAAGTATATCTCTTAAAATAAATATCGGGGTGAGCGTACGAACAACCCTGAGATCGGAGTCTAAAGTTTGTGATTTATGCAAAGAAGAATCGACATCTTCGGTGGCTTCAGTTTATCCTCACAAATAATTGTCGATTTGATCAAATCAAGAATGAGATTTTAGTTTAATGAAGATCACGAAACATTGAGTCATTATGTCACATGAATAACTGGTTCTAGCTTGCTTAATGAAATTCCTGTTGGATGGAAATTCGCGGCTATGCACTGTATCCTTACGCACACTGACTCCTTTCCGCCATGGTGTGAACCTTTAGAGCTCTCTCTATTCTCACATTTGCGATGTTACTTGGTAGTTTAGACGGGTTGAATTTAGTTTTAGTTTGGTCAATAGTTTGGCCGATATTGTATTTCGCAATACAGAGTATCTTTCAAGAGAGATACAGAGGACAAAGCAAGCCGAGGCTGCTTTGGAAGGATTCGGTGCGTTGCTACCGTAGTTCCCTTGAATTTACATACGCTAGTATGACTCCTCCTTCGGTACACTCCACATCCCTGTGCTTCGTCACCCCGGGCGTAAATACGATTCCGAAAGTCTGTTTCACGAACATCAAAGGAAAGCTCTCCACGTGAATTAACCGGCATGACTCTGTACCTGGCGTAAACCCACGTATATCTACTCCTCGAATAATGTTCATCCACGATGCAACATTGCAAATCTTGCATAAAGTAGCTGATGGAAAAAACGTAATTGGCAGCGAAATGGAAAAAAGATAATGTAAACTTCACGAAGCTAGCGCGTAATGGACAAAATATGTTTTTTTATATAGATAAACTATGAGTATCTCTGTTTATGTAATATACAAGTGTGCAACATATGTAGTCCCGCTATCGCACGAAGGTGAAAAACGTCGTAAAAACATATATTTATCGTTTGCTTATATTCTGTACGGTGGCGAGGCATTTAGTTAAGCTTAAGAATTGTGAAGAACTTTGTTGAATTCGTTGTAAGAGGTGTCAAGTTCGAAAAGTAATTGTCTAACTTGAGCGTCCGACAATTCATCAGAAGCGGACATACTGCTGAGTGTCTGAAGCCATTCGGCGACCCTCTTTCTGCCGTCGAAATCGCTCGGCAATATGCTCAAACGATTCATCGTGTCAACAAGATCGCGGAGATCTGGATGAAGCTCGTCCATGGCTTTTATGTCCAGACGTAGTTTGTCCATGAGGGTTATGAACAGCGACACTATATCAGCGATGCACTTGGACGTGTTGCCTTTATCGTCTTTTATCGTTATTGGCCTATCCTCCTTGATTCTTTCAAGGGCTGCAGGACAATCAAGCCTGAATGCTCTGGCGAAGGCATCTATGGTCGGAAACTGATCACTTTGGACCTGCGGGTCATTTAAATTGCATATAGAGTATTAAGGAGATTCTTCTTTGCTGTGTAAGTGATGGTTAAATAAAGAGGTATATTTCTATACTTCCATTTTTTATTTGAAGCATATTGCACCATAGACAATTGTGTCACAGACAGGGCCCATGATAAAGCCGAAATCACTAATTTAAAGATAATCAAAGCCACAGGTTCGTGCAAATCGACTGGAAATATAATATTTGCAATCTACAGGATAATTCCTATTGGATAGCATTGTGAGTGGTGGAAAAATATAAAAATCTCCATTTTTTACTTTTGGCTGGCTTTCACAAAAACGTAGAAACATTTTCAAGTCGCTGTAAGTTTGTTCCCGCTGAACCAATTTGCAATTGTAGAGGGTTGGTATAAAATTTGGTGCTTGGATCTACAGAATGGCACTGGATTTATTCTGGTATATTAATTGGTGTGACTTTGACGATAATTTGAAAATCATGACAATCTCATTCCAAGGAATGTGTGTATGGAAAAATAGCAAGAATTGTTCTTTTAACATTAAAATCTGTCGAAAATTGGAAAATGATGGCAGTCTCATGAGCCAATCGTCACTTTAACGCATGGAGCACTACCTATTGATGAAGCACATAGTCAAATTACAAGACTGATTAGAAGTAAGATAATAGCCATATTTGTAGAATAATTAATTTTTGTTAATAAGGCAAAATGAAAAAGAGGGAAAGTTTCATGTTTGAATGGCAAATTCGAAACATTTAGAACACAAATGATTAATTCCTCATCTTTGGGGGATATCCTATTGCAGTATCATGAAACATTGGAAACGATTAAAAATGCTGTTTTTGATAGTTCCTAATTTGGATTAATTATGGAATTTTTCAGACCTTATACAAAGATGTAGAGAGTGCTATTTTACATACTCGATGTTTATAGAATCGCTGTGAAATGGACGGAAAGTAATTTGTATAAGCTTTAATGATTATGTAAAGTTAGAATTATAGTTATCTAGCCAGCAGTAAATACACTCAAAAAAATATAATCATACATTTACAGATAATTCAGGAAGGTTATACTGAACATGCAGCGCACTATCTGTATCAACTTTAAGAACAGTTCAAAAAGCGTGGGGCCACCAACTTCATTCGGCATCGTCCCAATGCTACATAAAGTGGAAAAATAAATCATTGATGACTTACCTGTTTGAATGCTGCTCTGTACTGAACCAACAATTTACTGCAAGCTGCGGTATACTCCTTTGGTGTGACACAGTCTCTGATATATGCCTTTTCAAGATGTTGCAGTGTATTCACGACTGCATATAAATCCGCCTGGTTATCATGCTTCTCACGTTCCCTTGCATTTTTGTACAATTTAACTTCCTCGTAGAGTTCAGGTCGATCCTGAGCTATCGACATTGTCGTCTGTAAACGATAATGTAGATAAAACGTCGGAAAGTAACGACGAAAACAAAGTTTTATAGGTTAAGTACGACTTTTGCGAAGTAAACCATGGCAATCAGCAAAAATAGTAAATACTTGGAAGAATTATGAGCAAACAACAAACGAAAATATATACAAATATAACTTCAGAAATAACGCTCAACACAATCAAGGACCATTACTCATGAACGATGACACATCCATTGTCGAATGTGACATTGTTCGCCGACGAATTTCTTTGCAAACGATAATATGAAAAACAGTGCTAATTTCTTACTGCTATATATAATGTTGCTTGCACCTGAGAAAACGATTATAAACACTTTGTTTAATCTGAAAACTGGGTTGTTTGGTTTGTTTCGACAGCAAACACTAGGGAGAATAATTTTTCAGACAGGAAATTGTAATGATCACACTGCGAAGGAGATAACAACAATGGCAGCAGAATGACGGGTGTAGTGTCAGATGACGCTCGATGAATAACCTAGAAACCTAATTTACCAAGTGCAGATAAAATAGAGTACGGAAACTTGCTTAAGGAGTAAGAAATTGGCAGTATACCTTTCCTCGTTGTTTTTCCACAATCATATGTAGATTCTTGGTATTTCACCTTGCAGGCCTTTCAATGATTGAGCAAACAATTTATTGTAACTGCTACAAGTATCCAGATTCTAACAATATAACTATCTAAGTAAAATTTATGGTGTGAGAAATACAAGTTATTATAAATAATATGGAGTACTTATCAAAAATATCGATATCGTTTATTTCTGCTCAATCGTACGTTACAAATTCTGCACCATACGACGTGACATCGACATTGAGCGTCTTCGTTTTAACAATATTTTCTATGAAATTAATAACATGTTATACGTTAGTATCACAATGACAATGAGTAAACGAATCAGAATCACAGTTTTCTGTTCTTAGCGTCTTCGGCAACAGTATCAAAAGTAAGCGGTGTATAACAAAAACACAAAAGATAGGTTACTTATGTCAAGCTCTATTATAAGTTTGGTTGTCGCAGACAGAAACGATATTAAACTAGTTATCATAATTCTGTAACGTTATTCTCTTACAGAGAACTAATGAAACAATATATTGCCATTTGGCGAATGTTGATAAGTGCTGGTCACTGGTCATGATTCTATCTCCCCCAGTGTTAGTTTGACTTTGATTGTTGGCGATATAAATGTTAGTGATGAACATTGAGCGCTCCCAAACGTGTAATTGAAAATTGAAATAAAGAAAAAAGTGACGAAAAAGAAAGGAATAAAGCATTTTGCGCAATGAATCCAGTGAGCGAGTCAGAATTCTGGTAAGGCACTATTTGTGTACAATTTGAAAAATGAAATATCGTGACAAGATTGTAACTTGATTTGATGACAAAATTTATGGAGCTGTCAACATTACGAGTCAAATATTGCCTGCATAACAGTTGGCTTGGCATTACTGAATTTTACATTACATGTATCATGAAGTGTATTTTGTTTGATGCATGGGCAATCGAATTTTTCTATAACTTTCTCGACTCTGCTCGAACGAAGATTCTTAACTGAAAAATCGTTGTTTGCACCGCTTCTGGAACTCATTTCGAAATAAATTATATTCAATACTCTTCTGTATTTATCTATGACTTCCCAAGGCGCATAAACTTTAATGGTACTATTATCTTGTATTTCAATCGTACCGTTGATTTCCGGAATGATCATTAACGTGATCACTTGCGTTAAGTATTTTGAATTTGTTGAATTAACATCAAGATCAAACAGATTGTTGAATAATCTGTATGTATCTTCGATCCTGTCTGCAATCAGAAAATACCTACCATAACGCATCGCACTCTTGCATATCCTCATTGTAACAAACTGCATAGAAGAACTCCTCAAGTTGGAATGAGTCATCTGATATTGCCATATTTTTAGATCGGATTTCTGAAGCTTCAGAAGAGACTGAAGTTTTGCCACCAAAGTATCTCTGCGACAAACAGAAAGAACATATTAGCGCAAAGACATATTTCCAGCGTTTAATTCATTTTCTTTAAGTGTAAATTTTGTTAAAATGTGTTAGATTTGTAGATAAGTGAAATTGATTGAACTGAAAAGGTATCTTAGTGTTTGTAGAATTATGCAATACGGACGAGGAAGTGTATGTGTACTATTTACCACAAAAACTCAGACAATAATACATCTCGACCATTTTACTAACTGAACATTTTTTAATTTAGTTTTTATCAGTATTTATGTTTTTACTTTTTCGCTTTTTTCTTCTTAGCATTATTGGTCGTATGGACTCCACCAGGAAGATATTCTAGGACCCTGGAGTTGTTTCCCCTGGGCGAGCTGGCTTCGCTGATAACAGTATTACTTTTGTTGGCCGAATCTTCAGTACTATCACGACTGTTTGTCGTTAACTGTGAGATTAATTGTGAAGTTTTTTGGAAAACTTCTGGAACCTCAACATTAACTTCCGGACGCAATTGCTGCATGGGCTCAGCATTTGAGCAGTATGTCTCATCAGAATCGTAAGATTCATTATTTTCTGGCTGGGGCTTTTGTTGAATGAATTTCTCTTGTAGTTTATCGATATGTCCACTTTCAAAGATAGCAGTTTCATTTCTTGTTTCCGGAAATTGAAGGCTTTGCGTCCGGGTGTTCTCGATTCCATCACTGACTGTAGCTTCGCTATCACTCTCGATTTTTATGTCATCGTCGGGTCCGTAAGATAGGCAAGATTCCTCGTCTATGCACTCGGTTTCCGGCAACTGAGGTGATAATCGTTCCCGGTGATTCTTTGGTTTGAAAGTCGATTCCGAGTGACAATTTGTGGGATTTTCCCAGTCGGATTTTTCTTTCTTGACCGCCAGTAATTCTTCGTCAATCAATGGTGAAAAAGATATAGTTTCCGGCAGTATAAGGAAGTTGTGAATTTGGGTTTGATGTCCGTTCCTCTTTGCAGATAATATTCCTTGTAATTCTCCTCCCACCCAGTTTAAGGATGAATTCTCCTCCTTAACGAAACTGTTTTTCGATGGGAGCGAGTAATTATGGCAATTTAATTGACTTCGATTATTGACATTAAATTTTTTTTCACAATCGCTGGTGGAAGTCGATTCACGGACCATTTCTTCGAATTCCATTATCGGCGAGGATAACGACGGAGCATCCTGCAACATCAAGCTATTACATGTTTTACTTCCGTATCTGTTCCATGTCGAGGATGACTTTTCTTCAATGTTGAGAAAAGTGTTTCTCCTCATGAGGGAGGAACTTCCGCATGATGCTCTACTCAGATTATCAACATGGAAATTCTCTTGGAGATTGTCGTTTGAACTTGACTCTGTTATCATTTGCTCAGTGTCTATCAAAGGAGAGGTTACCGATAAAGTATCCAACTCTTTTTCAGCCTCGCATGTTTGATTTCCATATCCGTTCCACCTTAGAAGTGAGTCTTCTTCGAACTTGATCAGGTTTTTCTTTTTTTCCAGCAATGGATTTTTGTTCTGATGATCGTTGTTTAGGTTTGTCTTCGGATTGTTCACAAAACTTGACTTGGGCGTAGTTTGATTAGTTGCCGTTAGCGGCAAGGATAGTGATAGAGTTTCTGGCAGACAGACATTATCTCGGATTTGACTGCGACGATAATTCCACCTCAAAGGAGATTCTTGTTCACACTTAACATTTAATAATGTATTTTGATTATGTGTAGTGAAATCTTTTTTCCAGTCATCCGAAGAACTCGAGTCTATCACAATTTGTTCAGGTTTTATCTGTTGTGAGTTCAACATTTGTATATCGGTCAATTCAGAATTACATTCTCTAGCATAGTAACCTTTCCATCTTACAGGTGATGTTTCCTCTTGTTTAACAGCAAGACTATTCTCTATACCGAGACAATTATTCATACTCGATGTGCCACTTCCATTACAAACATACCATTCTTGTCTAGAGTCTCTCGAATATTTATTTTTCACTTCCGGTGAGAGGGCATTGGACAAATCGGGAGATATTCTTTCGTTTTTACATTTCCCAACGAATTGCAACGATCTTCTCACCTTCATATTCTTCCCTTTATGCCATAGGAATTTACATGTACCTTCATTGTGATGTTTTATTTCTGTTTCACCTATAGATTTGGACAGGTTTTTCGAAATTCCTCTTCTAATTTCCGACATATCATCGACTTGTTGACGATTCTTGACCTTCTTGACTGGATCTGCTTCTGTAACCGTTTCGTGTTTTTCCTCCGTTGTCCATGAAAGCCTCTCCGATCCTCCATTGACGATCAACATCAATGGACTCATATTTACGCTTAAAGTTGGTCCATTTGAAGCTGCAAACGTCGAGTCAAGATCTTCAAATCTTTTTGACTCGGGAGTATGCGAGTTCTTATGTTGTACTGTGGCTTCAAACCGTCTTGTTATATTGTTATTGCGTTTAAGACGCGACGTATTCAAACAAACCCCCATGTTATTCTTTACGTCGAGTATCTTTCTCGATTGTTTCCAATTACAATTGAGAATCGGTGATTCTGCTAAACGCTTTTCCCTCTTCAATCCGAGTACCGGAGACGTTGGATACCATCTCTCAGGCGAATTTCGGAAAGAATCTTCACTATGGGAGAGAATCCAATTTTCGATGAAATCCCTCTTTTCATCAAGCGGCAATTTTGATGCTCTCTCACCGAGCACGATATTATTCTTTCCTCGAGTCGGTAATAATCGACCATCTTCAGTGTTGAGTATTGATTTCAAGAAACTCCGTTTCTTTGAATTTCTGGTAGAAATAGAAGAAGTACTCACATCTATCTCCTCAGAAGTGCAGTCTTCTATACCTGACATCGAAGAAATGATTGTGACAATGTACAAGATTGATAAGTACCTTGTTCAGCATATCTGCGTTCGGTATAACAACATTACTTCGTTAGCCAAAACAACCTGTATGCAGAAAAATAACGAAACATTAAATTAGAGAATTAAAGATTATATTTTGTGCTGTATTTAAGTCACATTCATTAAGATTCTATTAAGATTTGTTGATTATATGTGCCAATAAAGATGAAAAGTTAAAAAGTATCTCTTTTCTGTCTTTTTCTACAATCCTACAAATGCTAATTTATATCCCAAGGTGATTCTCCTAATGATAACAGAAAATCACATTTATGATTTTAGGTTATGTTCTCATCATATTATACCATTGTTATGCAGTATTATTTCAATGAATGTATTGCAACTTCTAACAAATGACCTCTTATACAATTACTCCTGTGGCGCTCTTAGCGTTACTAATGAATCACATGATTTGAGATTGTTGAATTTATGAGTGACGATTGTGTTTTTCCTAATGTTATTCTACACCTTATTAGAACACCGAGATAATAGAAGTCTACGATGATAATGAATGCGTTACACGTTTTGAGGTTATGTCACCATAACGTTCCCAATTTATTCAACATATATTGTCGGCCATTGTTGTTTGTAAGTGAAAAATAACAATTAAACATACGAACTTAGTTTGCGGAGTACCAAATCGTTACAATTGCACATAACAAGCTTTCTGTAGAGCTCTCTTTCATCGAGAAGAATCCACATGTATATGATACAAATTTACAAATGCCTTATCCCCGATTTTCCTGAAAATTGTACAAAGTAGTACAACGAGAATCCTGTACTCACGCATTACTCTTCACCGCTTGAGTCACATTATAGTTAAATTAACATCACAGATCGTAATTTGCGTTCTTTTGCGCCGAGCCTTTGTTTACTAACTCACTGATGGAGAGTTTCGCGTTACACGGATGCAAAAAACGCACGAAAAAAGCCAGCGACAAATATGTACGTCAACATACACGGTATCTCGTGGCGTTTCGATCCTGACACCAATATTGCTTGCAACAACGACGCTCCGTCTGTTTATTCGGGTCAATCGAAAAAAATTGATGTAATGTGTAAACAGACTCAGAGCGAGCGCGTTATGACGTGAGAAATTGTGTCGTTACTCCTGTTGTCTTGTCTATTGTCGATAACTGCGCAGTGTATCGCAAAGTGGCCGTCCGGTGGCGCCACTGTCGGCGTAACCATGGCAACTGGGAGACGCCGCGTGTAGAACAGGGGCGTAAACAAATGTACGTATTTCTTTTTCATTTCGTTTTATTAATTTATTACCAGCGTTTATATGGATAAAAACATTTCTTTATAGTAAATAAACAAGATTATTCTACGATAAGAAATAATATGTCAACGTTTCGTTATAGCAATTAATAAATAAATGTGTATTTTGTACCATTGATCTTATAGCGACTGCAAGAGGACAGGGTTCGCTGGACGTTTGAGACAAGCTTGACGTGACTTTAAAACCGAGCGGCACACCGACAAATCTTTACACACGGTAATTAATCTAAATTAATCGTAACGAGTTGAACGTATATGCCTCAAAACTAGCTGTAGCACTTGATACAGAAAAGTATTCCGACGTTTTGCGGATATCTGAGTGCGCGGTTCAATATTACTGTGTCATGAAATCTACGAATACAAAATTTATTCTCCAAGTTAAGAATTTTCAATGTTTAATGCTAAACGAACAAATATTTTAATAGCGATAATCAAAGTATATTATTGTTATTATTATTGCTCATTTCATTACAATTATTATCATTATTCTTATTCGAAGATATTGTATGAATTACAAGATAGAAAATTTCATCTTCTTACTTATGAACACCCAAAATATCGAAATGTAAATAAGCCCATAACTTTCCTGTCGCTCGGTCGATTCACTCGGATTGCTAGACTTTCGTAAATGCCGCGGGCGATTAAAAGAAAATATCCAGTTTAACACGATCTTATAATTCCACGGGGAGATCAAAGAACAGGAAATTAATGTGACATTATAGCACGACGAATATTCGTATTTATTAAATTTTATCCACAGATCCTTCATAGATTAATGTTTTGCAGATATCCACGAATCCATGGGAAATTTTATCGTCAACTCGATAATACAAAGTTATTGTATCCGTTGATTTCATCTGGAAAGAATTATCCGTCGTATCGGATCATTCGACGCATCGAGAAAACGAGAGACGTCGAGGGAGCGGGTGAAAAGTCGATGTCGTGTGTAAACATGAATCGGCAAAGTTGGAGCGGTGACAATTACCTTGCGCAGAGTGTCGAGGAACCCCTTTTATATTAATAGTCCAGTGAGTGCGATGGTGATGAGAGAGGACTGGAGGGCCGGAGGAGCTGGAGGGAAGGGGTCGACGAGGGACGTAGAAGAGGCGATCGCGGAGAGGTTGGCGTAGAGGGGCTTAAGGGGGAGAGCGGTCAAGCAATGGCGAGGCAGAGAAGGGAGAGGAGGAGGAGGTAGCGATACAGCCTACAAGGGGGAAGGCCTCGGAGATCGGAGGGCCTCAAAATGATAGGATAGGAGAGCGTGATAGAGAAGAACCGCTCAGTCCCTTGCACGTTGTTTCAGTTTGAGTTCGCGAAGGCGACTACTTACTTCGTCTAGATCGATAGCATTTCAATATTATATTAGAGATAGCGAATGCGAGAGAGGGAGTGATTATCCGCGAGCGGGAGACAACGAACCTTCGCGAGAGAATATGAAAAAAGAGCGGGAAATTTTTTGAAATTGTTTTAATCGAAAGATAATAACGACTCTCGACTAAATTAATTCTCGTAACAGACGGAAGGAAGTAACGACGCGTGCGTGATATAAAATCAAATTTAATACAAGAATTTTTCTTTGTGTACGTATATATTTATTTAATTATCGATGCGCATAGAAAGCTCGCGGTGAATATAAAGCAAATCGTTAGGGAATCGTTGAAGAAGAGAGAAAAAATGAGCGATTTGTAAAACTCGGGTCGGGGTAGAAAAGATAATGAGCTCGAAACCCCCGGAAGAATCGGGACGCGGCTAAAACGGAAGTGCGAATGACGGATGTGTGTACCAGGCAAGAGACTCTCGTTCTCTCGTGTTTGTCCGCGGAACGATCGCCCGCGCGCGCCACCGCCGCTGCCACCGCCGACGCCAGTGAAAGGGGACCATCGAGAGTCGGGTTCGCGAATAGAAGGGAGACCTACGGAATCCCTCTTCTCCGCTGTCACGTTGGTCTTCGTTGAATAAAAAAAAATCGTCGACGTTGATACAACGAAAGAACACCGAATATCCTAGACATTAAATTGTGGTGATCGTCCAATCAAAAAACCCAAATTCCAACGAAATAAATAAATCGAGAAACAAATATTGTACGTAAACAATGCAAATTAAAAAAAATGCGAATATTGTTGTTGGTGCTTGGTAAATAAACGTGTTGCGTGCTGAAATAAACGACAAACTTAACGAATTACGCACAAAAAGAAGTAATTGAAAAAAAAACGATAATAACAAATAATAATAGTAATAATAATAACGATAAATAATAAGTCGTATAGGGAAAAGTGGGGAAGACCGGATGTCGATGGGTGTACAGTGTGATTCGATTTATTTCGTTTCCGCGTGACTTCCGCAGTGAGCTTACCGAACTTCCGACGGCTTTTACGAATTCACTGGTCCAATATAATTTCTCTCTTTTTTGCACACAAACATACATATGTATGTATATATATGCGTGTGCGTGCCTATATAGGCAAATGAAAAAAAATTGACCGTAAAAAAAAGGTAAAGTTGAAGCACCTATTACAGAGCGCTGCTTCGGTCATCCGGACCATTGTGTCTTTCTCTTTCTCTCTCGGGTCTCGTTGCCAGAGCACAGCGGTCACAGCGAGAAGCACACATTACAGGGTACCCCGCACAGCGTCAGCATCCGGAACACTTTTAATCGTTTTCAATCGAAGCTACATAAACGCTTCGTCTTCACCACTACACAAAGCGTTACGTATATATTACATTGTAGCCACAGCCATACGAATTATACGATCGGTAAAGGGACCAATTTGTGACCGTAGTTTCGAAGAGAGCGAGAGAGACTGTATAGACGCATTAATCTGTGCTAAAATTCAAAAGTTTGGGGAAAAAACTTATCGAGGCAACGAGTGATAATGTTTTATTGGCGTTATTTCGATGGATTGTGAGATTATTTATCAACATTGGGACTCATCGACAACGTTTTTCAGTGATTATCAGCCCCGATCGGTCTACGCGCCGTCTCGATCGGTCCACGCGTTCGTCTGATCGGGCCACGCGTGATCGCAAATCGCTCACACTTCAGGGTTATCGATATCGACGACTCTCCTGTGGTTTCTTGACTCGGTAAGCTCTTGATTTATCAAATAATAAATGATAAACAATGATAATAACAATATTTCGATGAAAATTGCTATAATTTTTAAAAGTGTCTCGAATTGTATTCGGGTGCGAAAAGTTGATCTAAAGAAACTGTATCTATTCGTTTTATCCCCAATCCGATTTCCGAAAGATTCTCAACCGAATCCCAACCACCATCGCACTTTCCTTAACTTCATCAAACTCACTAATTTTCAATTAACTCAACCGTTCGTATTATCGTTAATTGTTCCTTAATTAAAAAAAAACATACTTACTGTCATGTGTATAAACAGCTCGCTGTTTCACCCGCACTTGAATAAAAGCGGCGCGATATTCTGGTAAACAACACGAAGAAGAGTCACCGCGCAATGCGACGTAGGAGTGGGGGAAAGTTGGAGTGCACGTACCGAAAGACGATTAACGCGCATGCTGTGCGTTGCCCGATGGCGGTAGGGTGGGGGTTGGATAGGGTGCGAGAGTGGGGGCTACTAGAGGATAACGAGCGAGGTGATCGCTTTGGCGCACCCCCCCCGCTCCTTTCTCCGTCCATCCACTAAACGCACGAAGAAGCCGAGCGGTGCATGATTTTAAACATACATTGTTTGCACTACGCGCCTGTGACGTCACTCGCAATTGTAACCCAACAATAACGAGACGCACGTTGGCACACATGCGCACGCACTTATTACAGCGGTTGGTGCATATTTGACGGGGGGTGGGGGGAGGTCAAGGGGTACGGCTCATAGCGCGTCCTTACAGCGTCCACTAAATATATGGTCTGCATTTATTATGCATATATATATATATATATATATATATATATATAAACTATTACATATATATACAACGCTATAATATTACTATATAGTAATATTACATAGATTATATGTACAGGGTGAATTTCAAAACAGACTTCGTTCTAAGGTAGATGGGATCATTACAAACAAAAGTTGCAAATATACTTTAGGGATATTTGTGATAGTTTACGAGATATAAATGTTTAAAGTTGGTCCAATCAGAACGCGCCGAGAAGCATTGGAGCCGCCCACTCTGAAATAAAAATATCTGCGTAACAATATAATAAATAAAATGGACTGCTCTGAATTCTGCAACCCCAAATGTAACGCCCTACACTGCGCTATCTTTACGGCTAGGACGGGAGTGGGCGGCGCCAACGCTCCTCGGCGTGCTCTGATTGGACCAACTTTAAAAAATTGATATCTCGTAAACTATTAAAAATATCTACAATATATATTTGCAACTTTTGTTTGTAATGATCCCATCTACCTTAGAATGAAGCCGGTTACACACCTTATGAAATTCACCCTGTATATGCATAATAAATGCAGACCATATATTTAGTGGATGCTATATATATATATTTGTATAAAAATATATATATATAGGCTCACGCTGTGCATATGACAAACCAGGGTTTCCATTACCTTGTCACAGTGTCGCGAACCACGCGCGTGCATGAAAATGATACACGGTCGAGAGAGACGCGTGGGTGGACGGGGAGGGACGAGGGGGATTGAACGTGAAAAACACGAGATACACCATATGCTCGTTCGCAGCTCGGTTCGCGACCTCTTATTCGCGAGTAAGCTCTCACGTATTGTTAACCCTATAAAGAAGGGAAGGGAGGAGACACCTTATATGTGACGTATGCGACATAGCGCCAAGTTGAGATGAATCTTTTTTTGCGTACACGCGATACGACGTTCGCGCTCCAAGAAAAACTATCTTGTTGCTGAAATTTGAAGAATCGTCAAATTGAATTTGTGGCGCGAAAATTGAATTTGTAGCGCGAAAATTGAATTTGTGGCGCGAAAATTGAATTTGTAGCGCGAAAATTGAATTTGTGGCGCGAAAATTGAATACGTGGCGGGAAAATTCAATTTTGATGTTTTCTTGACAATTATCTGTGCACGTGACAATATTGAAACGGATCAATTTATAAATATAAAGAATTCGGGTACATCTAGATACGTTTATGTTTATCTCGAGAGTCAAAGGGTTAGGGTTAAATTGTTTTGCGAAACGTTGATGAAAAAAAAAAAAACTACGTAATTTGCATTTGGGACTTTATTAGCGCTTCGTTTTCTCGATCGTCGTCGCGTAATCGTTGAATTATGCGTGCGCGAGAAGGAATGACAATAAGAAACCGTGCGGAAGAACTTCAATCGTTGTTGAATATGCCAACGTTTTTTTCCATTTTTTTTTATTCTTCTCCTCTTCGCTTTATATTGGTATACATAACCGCGCGGATCACGCGTCTTGCCCATCTTCTCTCCGCTTGTATCACAATTATTCTCACGCTTTGTGTGCTTTCGTCTCTCTTTTGCCGATGCTCGCCAGTATTATCGCGCGCGTGATATCGATCGCGAGCGTTAAGAGAAGCTTTATGTAAGAGACACGCGTCGAACAACAATGAAAAACGATAAAGCAAATACAAGTAATCCGATAAATTGCACAAATCTACTTTTACGTACATCGTTTCAAAATTTGCATTAATCGCAATTCTCGTTTTTACGCAATTCATCAAATTCCCTCGTTAACATTTCCAAACAAAAAATGTCGATACGAAAGAATACATTAATTAACAAATAACAATTATTATCATGCGATGTAAAACTCAGACGAGAAAAAAAAATGACGAAGCTAACTTTTGATCAGAGAAAAATAGAGATTAATTTATAGAGACGAAAAACCTTGAAAGATCGAGTCTCTTTTTTCATCAACAAAATGTGGTCTCGGATATCAAAGTGATAATTGGTGGAACGAGGCGTATATAAAATCGGTGCTCTCGGACTCTCTCGTTCGTTTCATACGAGCTTCTGACATATATCCAATTGTCCATCCAGCAATTGTGCACGAGTAAAGCAATCGGTTATTACATATACGTATGTAAGAAATTAGGATAGATGATGTGGGAAAATGTGGAGCTCGTGCGATCTCCCAGACGTGAAAGATCAATGAAAACGGTAAGGTCGTATACGTGTTCGCGTGTACGAACGTGCGTAATCGTGCGGCCAGTGTTCTCGCTTCTTTTTCGTGATTATTATTTTTTATTTCTCTCATTCGTCACGAATCTTATTTTCCAACATTGTGAATCAATCTCCCGACTGATTAGCTCGGTTCGTGATTGATGATTGGCAATCCCATACTAAACTCTTGTCTCATTTACAAGGTTTCTTATTTCAGTCTATAAATATCGAACAAATTCCATCACAGTTTTAGTCTTGCATAATTGATTTTCTAATTATCATTATGAGCCTGATTTTGTTTCGATGCCTCGGGCAACATTCTTACCCAACACCGTAAGCAAACGACGAAAAAACATCCGAGAATTACGTATTTGTGGTGAGACTGAAAATTCTGTCACTTGTCACATTAGTTTTTTAGACAAGATTTCACTTAAATCAATGTCACATTAGCTCGTATGAAATTAATTATTCAATTATTTATAGTTGTTTTTTTAAAATCATTTATAAACTCACTTATTCATAAACGTAAACCCAGAGTTTACAGGAATCGAATGTTTCTTTCACCTCGAAATTTCTCTCAAACAAATGAAAATTTTGTTGATTAATTATCTGCAATTAATTAGCTCGAAACATTGATTTCTCAAACTCTCGTAATCTCGAAATTTTTCCTCATTAGCTCGTATGAAATTAATTATTCAAGGAATCGAATGTTTCTTTCACCTCGAAATTTCTCTCAAACAAATGAAAATTTTGTTAATTAATTATCTGCAATTAATTAGCTCGAAACATTGATTTCTCAAACTCTCGTAATCCTCTCCCACCACAAATCTACGTAACGAGTAAATCAGCGATATATCTATGCTCGAAGCCACGACAAGGTACTCGACGATCGCGGAAATACGTGTTTCCACGATAAATTTGAATCCTGTAACTTCGAGAGTCACGTACAGCAAAAGCAATGACATATATCTCATAACTCCAAAAGGAGATAAATCGACACGACGAGATTTCACGAGCTCGTGTAAGGAAAGAGAAAAAAATGAAAAAAAAATAGAAAAAAACGAGTACACGAAAGATCGCACAGATTGAATTTCGTTTCTTTTTTCCTTCCTATGTTCACAGAAAAATCTTGAAGAAGGAGAGAGAGAGAGAGAGAGAGAGAGAGAGAGAGAGAGAGAGAGAGAGAGAGAGAGGAGGGAGGGTAAATACGTTCAAGACGACAACGAGGAGTGCATCTCCTCGAGTTCCACCGAGGGCTCTTTGACACGCCGATCGTCAACGGCACGTCATCGAATTGCGTGACGTTTCCTCCTCGTGTCTGCGTGTACGTGTTATCGTAATTTGTAGCGAGACGAGAAGATTAAATCGTCGTATTCCAATGCCGTGGGATTATAGTCACGGATGCTGATGCGTCTACGACCAAGTATATTACCAAGCTCTCCGAAACTTTTCTTCTCATTCGTCATCTCACGCGTTACAGATCGTGGTCCATTCTTGTTTTTGTTTTCCCTTATTCCTCTCGCGAGTCGAACAGACAAAAATTTATTATCCAGGGACAGTTACGATATTAAAACGCGCGCGGACATAATTTTTGTCGCGTACGAATAAATAAACAATAGCAACAAGATAACGAGATAACGAAACGAAGAGAAGATAATTTTTGTCGCGTACGAGTAAATAAACAATAGCAACAAAATAACGAGAAAGATAACGAGATAACGAAACGAAGAGAAGATAATTTTTGTCGCGTACGAGTAAATAAACAATAGCAACAAAATAACGAGATAACGAAACGAAGAAAAGAAAACTGTAAGATTTTGCGAGTGTCGAAAGGTCGTGGGATAGAAAATTCTTGGCAGGAAGAGAGTAACAAGTTTTGAGGGAAATATTGAAAGATGATAGAAGCGAGCGTGAGAGAGGAAGTCTTCGCGGAAAATGGCTGACGGAACGCGCGGTGGTGGAAAATCGACGCGAGGAACATGTGATCGCGTCAATCTTTACGCCGGCGATATTGAACTCGTTAAAAAGCTCACGATCTTCACCATATACATAGTATAATAAATATTAACAAAAAAAAATAAATAAATAAAATAAAAGTTAATTTACAAAAAAAGAAATACAAACATTAAATCGCGAATAAATAATTGAATTATAAACAAATTAATACAAAAAAAAAAATACAAACATTAAATCGCGAATAAATAATTGAATTATAAACAAATTAATACAAAAAAAATACAAACATTAAAACGCGAATAAATAATTGAATTATAAACAAATTAATCGAAGAGGGATATAAATAATAAACTAAAAATTAATCGCAAATCGCGCGTTGTCCTCGAGTCGAGTTTTGTTTATATAGATTTTAAGAACACGTTTGTAATAATTATAAATGAGAGTGACGAGACAGGGAAAGCTCTGTAAGATGTATTGACGTGTGTAAAATGCTCGGGAGCGCATCCCTCTCTCTCTCTCATTATTGACACGTGTTACGATACGAGGGTTTCGCGAGTGATACATAAAGAAGCGTCCCTCTCGGTCTCTCGCATCTTCGGACGCACCGTAGACCGGGAAACGGGTCGGCGGAGGAAGGAGAAATAATAATTTGTTTCTTGCAAATCGTTCGCACGGTGCTCGAATAAATCGAAGGATTTAAACAAAAATTAAAAGAAGAATGACGAAACAAATGAAAATTGACCGCGCGTGAGTTTATAAATTTATCGCGAGTGTACGTGCAATCGTATTTCGCGGCTTGGGTTTGCGGGGTTCAACGTTTTTCCGCGAGTCAATGGTGTCGCGGTGAATAAAAAATTGTAAACAATTTATACGATAAAAAGGTCAACGAATAATCAACGAATGTCACGAGGAGTCTGTGAATGAGTGACAAAGACTTAAGATCGAAGTTTGCATCGATAATACGATTGTGTTATTTCATTGTTTGATTTTCAAAGCTCCGAGGGCTTTCGCGAATCGTGACGAATTTGTCGTTTTTGATTTTTTAATATTTTGTTTGACAAAAGAGAGAGAGAGAGAGATATCATAGGTATCAATGATAAGGGGGACGGGATAAAAGCTTGAGATCGCAAAAAGCTCGTAGTGAACTGACTAGAGAATAGAAAAAGCGAGAGCGATAGAAGAGTAGATAACCCGAGAGAGATAAAGAGTGGAAGAGAGAGAAAGAGAGAAAGAGAGAGAGAGAGAGAGAGAGAGAGAAAGAGAGAGACTACTCGTTGACGAAAGAGCGCGAGTGCGCATTTATCAATTGAAGCGTAAATCATACAATACATACGCCAGCACGACGCGTGCCTTGATCGTTGAGAAAGACGAAGAAGAAGAAGAAGAAGATAGGAGAAAGAAGAAAGTCGCGAATCGCAAGTCACTCTTCGTGAGGAACAAATTAAAAACCTAAGCGTAAAGAAACATTAAACTCGCCAATAAAAATCAACAATAACGCGTGCAAAGTAAAAAAAATTCCGACACGATTAACGATCGAAAATTCAGCGACGCGTCCATCGTCGCTCGATAAACGCAAAACAAATGATAAATCTTTTCGGAAAATCATCGTCGTCGCTCGTCTCGTTTCGTCGAATTATTTCGCCAGATTGTGAATCGAAGTTGCAACGAGCGATCGCGACGGGACGAACGATAAAATCGAAATCAATGCTACGGTTTTGTTTTCAAAGTGTCGAGTAAACGCGAAACGAGTGTCGTCATCGCGATAACGCAACGGTTTGCTACGATCCTGGTGCGTTTCCGCTGATAACCGTCTCGAGATAGAGAAAGAGACAAAACAAAAATATATAAACAATAACGTAAACAACGAAATTGGTGAGTGCCTGAGTGTTTGAGGATGAACGACGGCAATGCCGTGCTGTGACGTGGTTAAGGATCCTGGAAGCGACTTATCGAATACCAACCCCGAGCCATCGTCGACGCGGTCGTCCTCGTCGTCCTCGTCGTCGTCGTCCTGTTTTGAGAGCCGAGAGTCAACCGCCCTCTCAGACTCGAACAACAATGAGCTCCATAGACTTCGACGAGGTGCTGGTACACGTGGGAGAAAAGGGCCGCTATCAGAACATCATGTACTATCTGTTATGCATCCCTGCAACCCTGCCTGCCGCGTTTCTCGCCTTCTCGCAAGTAAGTCGTATCGACGCACGAGTGATTAACAAATTTTCGAAAAAATAATTTTTTTTATAAAAAAAAGGCAATTGTTTTTTTTTACAAGAAAAACAAATGTTTTTTTTTAATATTTAATGGTAAATTGTTTAATCGACGTGTAAATTTGTTAAGAGGGTGAATCACTGTAGAGGGAGAAAGATATAGCAAAGTTTGGGATTTTTTTTTCAAAGAAATTAAACATTTTCGAATTTGGGGGTGTTGAGCATTGTTTATAAATTTTATCAGAGTTGTGGTAAACAAAATGGCGGCTTCTTAGCATTTTCCCAGCTGCGTATTTTGTTTTTCATTGGTGCTTTGTCTAGTTCATTACTACTGCAATTTCAAAGCTACTATAATGAACCGAGAAGAATTCGATATAGCATGATAACAGCTTCGACACTATGTAGGATTTTTATTTTTAATTGATTTTTGCAAAAGAGGCGTGTTGTTGAACAAAAATTTCAACAAAATGGAAAAGTTGTAGGAAAATTGTTGATAACATTTGAACTATGCAATGTAAATAAAATCCTACGTAGTATCGAAGCTGTTTTCATACGATATCGAATTCTTTTTGGTTCACTATTGCAGCTTTGAAACTACTGCAGTTATTGGTTCAGCCACGCAGAAATGAAAAACAAAATATTCAACAGAGAAAATACCGCCATTTTGTTTAGTACAGCTCTGATAAAATGTATAAACAATGCTCAATACTTGTGTAATAAAAATCTTTTTACCGAATTTCGATATGTTGTTTAGTTTCTTTGAAAAAAAAATCCCAAATTTGCTGTATTTTTCAGCCTTTAGGGTGATTTACCCCCTTAAATATCGTAGCCCAATGCATTTGTGAATAGCTTGCAACTTTAAAAATCCAACCCAGTCTTCATATATGTAAAATATAATCGGATCGGTATTTTGATTCGTGTTATCACGTTCCATATCGAAATAACTCTCGATGGGTTTTTCCTGAAATCTTGTGAAGAGCAAAGAATCGCAAACTCTCAGATTTTTTTTAATATGGAACCTTCGAGTGGTCCATAGGTCGTGTTTTTTAACGAGATTTTAATAACCGGAGATCGGATCTCGAACAATCACAATATTTGTGAACGATAGACAATATTAGTTTGCATACAAAGATGGAAAATATATGGAACGAATATACAAATGAGTACGAATAATTGTTCGATATCACGATGCGACGAGTCTCGATCAATGTTTACCAACAGTAGCGTAGATAAGAGGATTCGTGATATCGCGCGAAGATAAGAGAATTTATGAATCTATCGTGGTATTTTGTATACTCGCGGGGAATATTTTACCTCGCTATATTAAAGTTCATCGAACCAATGTTTCAAGGTACTTTCTACCTTATGGTGTATATTCGTGAATGTCGATTATAAATCAATGATAACAACACGATAAATATTTGATTATTTGTTCCATATTAAAATCACGAATTTACGATTGGATCGATATTAACCCTTTGCCCTACAACCACGTGTGAGACACGTGGTCACGTATTCGAGCCAAAAATTGATTGTCACGTGTCTAGCTCGTGGTACGTCGATAATCCTAAACGCGTTTACGTTTCTTGGAACTTAAGGGGCTATACCAGTATAATCCATGAAAAATTAGGAGATTTTCGCGAATTTTCTTAAAAGAAAGTACTCGATAGAAAGTTTTGAAGTTTTTTGGACATAATAAGGTATATTTTCAGCTATATTTTAAGATTTTTTTTTACAAAAATATTGAAAAAAAAAAAGTTGCCCAACTGCTGACATGATTCCAGCTGAATAAGTAGCCGAAACAAAAAAATCAAAAAAGGTTATTAAAGTTGAAGGTATTTACTATATAATGACCTAGGATTTTTTAAAAATATCAAAAATTAACAAAATGGCGTAGTTCTGAAAATAGTTTCGTTTTTTGGGGTAAAAAAATGGTCGTTTTGTTAATGCCAAATTGACAATTTT
>JAPYZT010001287.1:0-26905 GCA_030522965.1 Tryphoninae sp. A BG-2022a
TTTATTTATTTTATTTATTTTATTTATTTTATTTATTTTATTTATTTTATTTATTTTATTTATTTTATTTATTTTATATATTTTATTTATTTTATTTATCAATTTATCGAAAAGTCTTTATCATTTCGTAAAATAATTTCCGATTGGTCTTTACCGATTGAAATTATTTTACGTATTTATAAAACATCGGATTTATCTTATCAAACATTCTCTTTCATCATATTATTTATTGAATATTGTTCTTGGCCCAATTCTTGAGAAGGAACATATAAGAAGATCGGGACTCACCCTTGGAAATATTACGAAAATCGGAATCAAGCTGGCTTAAAGCGACGTGCTCGATAATTGGATGAACCACTCTGGCTTCGACGTTGGAAATATCGACGGTTCTCCCTCGCAACAAAAGTGTCAAGTGTTACCTAACCATGATTCTAGGTTGATTTACAACGGTTAGAAGATTTTGTATCACCATCAATCCTGTTCATGCATACATCGTTCTCTCTCTCTCTGTGATCGTCGGAAACGTGCTAGAAACACATACAAACACTCACATACATCCATCCACACATGCACAGTTTCCTTCGTGTCTATCTATCGTTCCACTCGCTACGTTTTCCGCTGTTTCCTCCCTCGATCTCCTCTTCCACTTCGGCAAACTCTCTCTCGCTTCGCTCTACGATTCGTGTTTTCTGTACTTTGCCGTACTTCGACTCTCGAGACGAGACTTATCCTCGTGGCTCTCTGGCAACGTTCCAGCTAAATCCGTAATTGGAGTTGGTCAAAATGCGGTGACGGCTGTCTGACGCCGATTTGACACGTTCTATTCCCCGGACGTTTCGATAACTTTATCAATTTTATCGCCATTCTCAGCACGAATTCTTTCACTGTGAAACGGTCCTTGGTTCAAATATCTTTACGACGTCCTTATTCCCTTTTCGATATTTACAGAAGTATCGATATTTCGATACGTTCTCGATATTTGTATTTAAAGTTTACGAGCTTATTTGAAGATTTAATCAGAATCGATGTGTAATTAAAGAAACGTCGTGTAATAATAAACATTTACAAGAGATGGAGTAAATCGATCGTATAGAAAACGATTTTGTTCTATCCACACATTCGTTGCCTCATTACTCACCACCAGATGTGTTCTGACCCTTATCGTTCGTCTGACAAAAGGTTGACGATGAACGGAAAAGCCAGAATGATTTACGACGTGTGGCGTGATATTACATCCTTTCAATTCTCCTTCTCACTGTACTTCGAGCTTTCGTCCCACGTCTCATCCCCAACTCCCCAACCATCGTCCACCAGCGAAATATACCACCGACGTGATTCGGATTCAGACAACGTAACCTCGTTGTCTCGAATAATTGAAAATGCGGTCGCGTTCCTGAGTACTACTGGCCCATGGCGTACCTCTTGGTATTTCCTGTAAGGATTCTCATAATTTTCTATAATATCGTTCATCGAATCGACTTTACATTTACGTTAGGTCGACTTTTGAGGAACAGAGGATTATACCAGAGGAAAGACGATTACTTTTATTTCAATGGAATTTATTTAAATAAATTCCATTGAAATAAAATTATTTAAAGCGTATTTAAATATCTATTAATAAATTGATATTTATTCAAATTAAATTATTCCAAGTTGACATTGAGAATGGAATTCTTATGGCATTCTTTGCATAATACGTTTTTATAACTATAACCAAGACACTTTTTACTTTACATCGACTTTGTACTTCATACTTTATACGTGACATTTTACACTTGGTATTTTGTCCCTGGTATTTCGTATTTTGTATATTATTAGTTCATATTTTTAATTTATTATATTGTAATAATGTATACTACGCACTCATTGTGCTTTATACTTTGTATTTATAAATGAATATCTTGTGATCGATACTTCATACATACACTTGATAATTTGTATTTGTTACTGTATTTTGTATTTAGAATTTCCTACTGTCTATTGTAGTGATATATATATGTATGTATATATCTATAAGAGAGCGGAAATCGGTCGGAACGAGTGGACACAGAAACTAAAGCGGCGGAATCCCTGAGACCCTGAGTCGTGTATGTATTCACACCACAATAAATAAACTGTCTTGATTATTACTGATATACAAGAAAGAATGCATCCAAGATTTTATGCATTCGTTGCGTTATTCTTTTACCTAATTGTCTACTTATATTTACGGCAGCCTTTTTCTGTCTACCTAAGCCTAAATATGCAAGTGGAGCCTTCATAAAATAAACAACATATTTAATAAAACAAATAAGAACTATTACACTATGATAATATTTTTGACGAAAAAGAGCAAAAATTGATTGTATTTGTGAAAGAATCCGAATCAATATTTTTCCACGCCACATTCTCATTGAAGTGGTATTTCGTGTAACGCATACAGGTTACAGAAAATGAAATCACGAGTCTCGAGTACCTCGTGCAACAAAGTGGACATTTTAAGAGCGATTCGGTGGCGCCTAAAGGCCGGCGTTATTAAAGGCCTGTGCTATTACAGACAATATTTTCATTGCTCGCAGGTAGCGAAAGCCTTTGACCGTTATAAAAGTTCCGCCGGCGTCGAGTGAAATATTTTATAAAGAGCCGAGGCTCACGGCTTCGCGACTGCGAGAGCTATCGTAGTACGGGAGTTTATCAAAACCTCATATATAGGAGAGGATTCTCACTCTCTCACTCTCTCTCTCTCTCTCTCTCTCTCTCGTTCGAGCACGTGGCCAAGAAGCTTTTGTGAGTCATTTCTTTTGAAAATTTTGCTCTACGACGTCCCTCAGGAAATTCAGTAATCCTTTCGCGAAACGTGACGAGAATTTCGTTGCTCTTTTAAATGGACGCTTAATCCATTTAATGAGTTACACATTTGTTAAATAGTCGAGCGTACAAACGAGAGACAGCGAACTGGCAATAGTTTGTGAAAATGGGATCGTTTCCCGTTGATTTGATGAAACTGCTCGTTTCCTAATGGACGAGGCAGCGGCATAAAAAAAAACGGTGATAAAAATAATGTGCAAGAAGTTGAAGAAATGCTCGCAGCGAATGGCGAGAAGCCCAAATGCTTTTGCTAATGCGAAAAGGGGTTGACGATGGGGTAGGTAGACGTCGGTTGTAGCTTCATATAAATAAAGCGAAGAAAAAAAATGGGACCATCGTTTATTGACATTTTTATCGGCGCTCCGCTCCTACGGGTGGAGAGTCATTCAGTAACTATTTTATGAATGACGCCACCAACACAATAAAGCGTGCCTGGGAACAGGTCCCCTCGGCACCTCGACTCCTTTTTACTCCCGAGCCTACAAAGTGTACGCTCTTTTTTACTCTCCCCTCTACCCCAACGCATATTTCCAATCCTTCTCGATCGTTGCTACTTCTCCGTCGTTCTCAAATGCATGAATACCCGGTTAAAAAGGAACACGAAAGAATCGAACCGGTTAGATTCGATAAGAAGTCAGTATTTTATTCGATATCGATGTTTGCCTCAAGAATCATCGATGCAGAAGGGAACAAAATAGAAGAAAGTATCGTATGAAAAAATATGTGCACTCTTTCATCTGGAAGTAACATTCGTCATTTTTTTATCCCGTTTTTTTATCCGCGCTGACATTTTAGAGAAATCGACTTCTTTTATCGGAGTATTCGTTGGTTTTTCAAAAAAATTACATTTGCGTCGAATATTTATTATCGACAAAGTAACCCGTGAAATGTCACCGGCGTAGAAATTGTTATACGTTGGTGGTAAAAGAAAATCTGCGCGAAGGTCAAATCTATCACTCTCGGTTAATAACAAATTTGTAGACTGATGAAATAGTACATGGTCGTTGTTACTCTCTTTCGCGATCGTGTCATCGGTTTTTGCATACAAAAGAGGCTTTTCAGTATTCGCAGCCTCTCGTTTTTACATCGATATTTCAGGTCGTACGAGTTATTGGCGGAATAGAAATATGAAATGTTATTTTCGTACTGACGGGAATCGTCAAGGAGGGTTGAGTCACGATACAAGGTTTTTTCCGCCGATGTTGATTCCGTTCTGGGCTAACCGATTAGCCATGGGAACTTCCTGATGAGTCAAGGTACATAATGCCTTCAGATTATCCGAATCTGTACGGAACGAACATAAGAACTTTTCATTCATCATTTACAGTTAGTCTCGCTATAAGCTTGACGTAATCTTGTTCGTGCTACCTTTACAATGGCGTTACAAAAATTAACCTCAAGAAACTTTTTTCCTGCTTTCCAAATGGAAATTTCCATTAGTCATTTACTGAGATATTATCCGCTTTGTAAGGAGCATTATGTCTTTTATGTGACCTTTTCAGAGAGCTGTTTGCAAATAAGAATATAGAATTGAAAAGATAAAAAATAAAAGTTTGCACTTTAGACAGATTTTTGTTTTGTAAAATCGTTTTTTTCTCAGTGGTTGGAAATCTTCTGCATGGACTTCGTAATATTAATTTTACAATTAAGTGCGAAGAATTATTTTTAAATATGATCGAAAAATGTCAAGCCATCACACTTCGGCTGCGAGTGTCGGTACGAAGGCGGTTCTACTGCTTTGTGGTGCTCAACGTCGTCGCAAAGTTGGCTGATGTCACTAGTTGTAGTGCCATCTATACCTAACGACCCATTGACCGACCGTTAGCAAAAGCCGCGCTGTTCTGCCCTTCGAGCAAAAACCTCTCGCATTATCATCGGCCTCGGCAAGTTTTTCGACGCTTTCTGGCTTCGTCTCTCGCGAACCGTGAACAATTTTGTTCTCCCTTGTCGCGACAATGCCTACGAGCTGCCCGAGCTCTTTCCTGTTTAATAACTAACGAGAACGTGTCTATCCCTCCAGCGATGAATCCTGCGAGGCGAAATTTCGCTCATGTCTGGCGCGCAGTGATTACGGTCGCTGTTGGGTCAGACACGCTTGGTGAACATTTTTCTTCACATTTTGTCGTTTAAAAGAACGTTTTATTTTTAAAACGTTGTCGGCAGTTCGAGCATCAGTCTCCGGAATGTCCAGAAGAAAAATTCGTGGCACGTCGCGGTTTTGTACGTATTCGAAATTTTCCGGTTCGTGGAATCTCCGGAAGATATATTTGAAACAGTTGAAAAACGTTATATGTTTCGAGGGAAACGGATCGTCTTGTTTTGGCGTGGCTCGTTTGTGAACTAGACAGGGTTCTCTCGTTGTCTCGCTGCCGTTGTTTGCTGGTGTGCAAATAGGACGTCAGGATCGATGGGCGACAGTCAGAATTGCCGGCATTCTGATTTCCAGAGAATCCGATTCTCTCCAAAGCTGTTTTGGGTCAAGGTTGTCCAATGTCTCCACCTTCTCCACTCACCCTGCTGAATTTATTTCGAAATATAAACGAAAAAGGCTCGCTGTTTATTATTCATCGTTTTAAGTTTTAGAGTGCGTATTTACGCCTAGTCAACGAAAAAAATAGAGTATAAGATTTTGAACGAAATAAAAAAAAATTGCACTATTTTTGGTTTGGAAAATAATTAATTTGTTGAAGTAACTTTAATTCAGTTCTCTAATCAAGTTGAGACTGATGTTTTTTCTAAATTTAACGCCAAATCGATTCCAAGCTTCAACATTTTTTTCCAAACTCTCAAAATTTATAACTTAGCTTTAAGAATATAAATATTTAATCATTTTATATTTTGGTGCTTGTTAAATTAGAATGACGATAAAGACTCCATTGTAGATACAATTTAAGGAGGTTTGACATATACGGAAGCCCCTGATCTTTTTAGTTTCAAATGAAGCTTTCTTCAAAATTATTCAACATTTTTCGACGATTTTTTTTAGTTTTGTTCAGAAAACCTTTATTGATAATTTTATGTAAGTTGAAAAATATTGGTTTGAAAAATGCTTATTTTTATCGTACTTTTTCTCAAGAATCGGACGTTAGATTTTGATCATTTTTGGGGTGTGTGTACGAGTATATTAAAGTATTACAAACAATGTGTCAAGCCATTTTTTCGATATTGTATTTCAAAATTTGTTGACATGGTTTTGAAGTTTTGGTAAACTTTTTTACCACGTTTTTTTTACCTTCAAATATATTTAGCTCGGGTCTGAATGGTTTTTAAAAAAAAATCGCTCGACATATTTTTCGTTTGAATTTACTTGATACGTCAAAAAAAATATGCCAATGCGATGAGTAGATGATGTGAAAATTGACATTGAAAATAGGCATTTTTTGAACCAATGTTTTTCGACTTTCAATTAGTCCCAAAAATTTTCTATTTCGAATATCGCCTAAAATCTCACATAAAATTATGAAAGAAGTCTTTCTAAACAAAACTTAAAAAAATCACCGAAAAATCTTGAATAGTTTTGAAGAGATATTAATTTGAAACAAAGAAAAATTTTGGGACCAGATAGTCACTTCCTGATATGTCCAACCTCCTTAAGGTAGTCCTATCGTTACAGCGTTTCCGTTAGATTTCACTGAAAATTTACAGAACTGTTATTTGATGTCATATGTATATGTGTGTAAAATTTCAGGTTCTTTCATCGACTCAAAAATCACGATATTTACTCTTGAAAATCGTCACTTTTTGCAATCTCCCATAAGAGCCTGTGTTAAATATCGCAACATTATACAACGAGTATCTCGATCATTTGGTTGTTCAAGTCTGTTGAAATTTCGCATTCATTTTCATATGACATCAAAGAAGCTTCGATTACTTTTTATAACGAATCGCATGGAAAAAAGTTCATGATTTTGTTTACTATATAGTAAATAAACTTTCCGTAGGATCAATTTGAATTTTGAGTATATTGTTCTCTAGTCGATTTGCAACAACTTTTCTTAATGAACTTTAACACTTGCTCCACTTCCAATGTGAGAAAAAACGGGAATAAAATTTTAATCCCCCACCCTACTACCTTAAAGATCCCAAACAAAAAACAATGTTCCGCTAATCACGAATCGCCATATGTTTCAGCCGGTAATGCAATCTCATCAACGTAATAAAATTTCAATTTGGCACGCATTACTTTTCCTTCAATAAAGTGTAAGACCGCGAAAAACCACTCTAAAAAATCTCACTAGTATGTGTACGTAAGGCACCCATAGGTTCCACAACTTTCCCAGAAAACGGAGGTACAAAAAAATACGTGAACTTGGTCGTATATACTCCAACTCCTGCGACACGTCTGCGAAACGTATAATATTATTCCGAGCGCATCGACTGCATACATATGTAATGGACACTGGTATAAGTTCCGCAGGTGTTATTTTTGTACCTCATCGTTGAACTTATACGTGCACTGGGCTAGATGCCTTCCCGCTCAGCCTTGTAATTGAAGATATTCGTATGCACTGCGAGGAAAATATATATATACACATACATACATACCCACATATATATATCGGTTAGACGTCATTTTCTGTGAAATAACCATAAATAAAGTACGAACAATGCGAATGGATGAGTAAAAATAAATATTTCGTGCGAAGAAGATATCCAGGTCATTTTTTTCCTGAATATTTTATTACTTTTTTTTAACTATCGCAGCCTCCACCAGATCGATTTCTCTCATATAATGCTCGCTATAGAAGTACTGGCATGAGCCATATGATCCATATTGGCGGACTTAGAAAATACGCTCGAGAATATGTTCATCCTCTTCCATCACTCTGACTCTTCCTCGCAGGGGGTGGAAAACTTCTACGTCGCCTTGAAGATACTGAAAAGCATCGGTATGATTTGAGTAGAAACTGCGATCTACATTAATAACGAAAAAGCTTTGAGATCTAATAATACATTGTATGTAATAGCGTATGTTGTGGTTAATAAGAAAATTTAAGGTTAAAGCTGCAAGCTCGTCTTTGGCTAACAAAATTAGATAAGGTGTTCTCGTACTATTGGAACAAATGAAATAGTGCAAGGTATGAGCACATGGGTTATGAGGAAATATACTCATTCAGTTCTCGTTAATAGCTTAACGAGAATTTATCTTAACGTGTAGAGAGAGAGAGAGTTACAAATAAGTTCTGTCGGAACCCGAGATGATAATAGGACATAAAAAAGTGATGATGATCAGCCTCTTGTTTCATCCCCATGTCATGGAAAAATGGCTGAGAAGGACTTGGGAAACTCGAATTGCAAGAATTCTTTGGGCGGGTTTTTTAAACATGCAGAGATGGCAAAAAAGGAGTGTGTATATCTTGTGAATCTCTTGAATCGACAGTCGTTTATTAGCTACAATCGTTGAGAGTGTTTTTGTATGTATCTGACCTTTTCGTTACTTTTTCCAGCTGCTACTTTTTTTGGTCTAGTGGAATAAGGGGTAGAGTCGTAAATCTTCAACACGATTTTTAGAAAACGGGAATTCAGGAACGAATCGGATTCAATCGATCGGAGCCGAGCCAATATATCCAGGTGAAAAGCGTTTGACATACGTCGTGAGGATCAATTTACCGTTCACTATGAGAACGTCATCATCTGTATAACAGACATAGAGCGTCGTGCGCTAAATGTCGCTTTTCACCGAGAATTTAATATACGATCCTTCGAGCCTTCGTTCGCAAACTCAATTTGTGCCTTTTTTTCCTGACAGAATTTCCGTGCGAGAGAATTTTAATTCACGTTACATGACAAAAGCATATATAGGAAAAAAGATCGGTAGTTAGAGGTCAAGCTGGTGGAATTGTTAAATCGCCTGAGCACACACAATAGGCGTATTATATTTCTATTCGTTATTATTCGACGAAACGAGGATTGTGCATAATGAAAATCGTAGGGTAGAGAAACGAAGAAAACACCAAGCAAATACTAAAAACGAGTGTTGCGAGTGGAGTTGAAAACGAGATTCAAAAAAATGCAGACTGGGGTATCTCATTATTCAAGCATTGTGGAACAACGAGGGCGCAAGAGAGTGGGGGAGAAAGAGACGTGGGGAGGGCAATAGAGAGGAAAGAGAGAGATGGCGGAGGGCTCAAGCACAGTTTCCCACCTTCGAAAAAAGGAAGAAATAAAAATTTAATTGGACATTTCCACGGCGTCACGTTCGGACGAGCGGCGCTCAACAGCCAGGCAAGCGAAGCATCGAGACACGTTATTCCGACTGTGCGGGTGTGCCATCTGGTGCAACTGCCCTCACACGTGTTGCGAAGTGGTGGGGAGAGTGCCGACGGTGATAGCAATAGTAGAGTTAGGCGCGTAGGGAGAGGGATGAACGTGGAGGGTGCGTGCGCTATCGAGGGTTGGGAGTGGTTGGGGAACGGTGCGAAAGCACGTACGAGTTGCACGCGTTCTCATAAGTACCTATCAAGAGTGAAGCGAGTATTCGAGATTCCGAGTGACCCCGAGACATTGAATACCGAAAGGAAAATGTCGAGAGACAGGGTTTAAATATCATACAGTTATGTTATACGAATTTAGAATTCTTGAAAATCGTAAGTTCTCAAACGACTCGATGATTCGGTTGTTATCAGTAAAAGTTTCCTCACCCTATGATCCCCAAAATTGTCAGGGGTCACGGAGTTGCAGTGTACCTTTTAAGGCGATGCCTCCTGAAAGTGACGAATTTATCCTTTCCGATAGGTCTCAAACAATACCCGAAATTGCCATCGAATTGATGGGACTTGTCTGCTCATGAGAGTAGCCTTTTATGTATGTAGATTCTCTTCTCTATGTAGCTCACACGAATCCAATATAATACCAAGCCACGGGACGAAAATACAATCTTCGATAATTTGCAATTCGAATATATTCTCGGGAATAAAGCGGCCCCGGCAGTATCAGCTGTAGCACATGGCGACCGTTCAGCCCGCGTTGTACTCAACTCTGACCGGCCGTGCAAACCGAGAGCCCCTGGGCTTGACAGGTGGAGACGCGTGGTGGTGGCCCCGCGTACCGAGTCGGTGTGGCCGCTGCCGTTGCCGGCGTTCCCGTTACCGCGCCACCGTCGACTCCCATCGTTGTCCCCCTTTTCGTTCCCCACCAAACTGCCTTTTCCTACCCGCGCCCGAATCCCACCAACCACGTTCATGACGTCAAGACGCATTGCGACATACCCTCCTGCTCGTCGGTACGGTATGCTTCTGTGCTCGGTGCTTCTGTACCGTTACTGCTTCTCTCCGACTCGCTCTTTCTCGGAAAGCTCCTTCCCCGTCACCACCAGAGGCAGGAAGGGAGAGTGAGAGAGGAAGAAAGAGCGTGAGCGAGATAGAGGGATGAAGGGAGGGAGTGAGTGAGAGCGTGAGGGAGAGAACGGGGGGAGGGGAGGGAAAGTAGAGGGGCCAAGTCCACTGTTACCCTCGGCCGAATTCCACAGCCCCCGATAGCATATACCACTTAACGTCAACCCCAGTGAGATATCCTGTACCAATCCCTGCTTGGGTATAACGAGATAGCGCCAACAACGCGAGGTGCTTTCTTTGTGGTCTGCTTACAGTTAGGAAATCCCGAAATAATGCAAATAAACCGGAATCCAACGACCCTGGAAACGATGGAAACATACATGGACGCTGGATGCGGAGAAACCTTGTGGAAACCAACAGGAAGAACTGCTGGTCCACCACTTATATGCTGTACAGCGTATGCGGCCACAGCTTGGAAAATGTTGACCCCGCGAAAATATGTATAAGGAACAAAGGGCTCTCGGTCTTCTCTCTTTCTCTTTTTTCCTCCCTCATTCTGTTCAGCCAAGGTGAGGTGGGAACATTTCTTTATTTTTTGCCTCCCGTCGTTTCAGCTTTCCACTGCTGCTTCAAGATCCTCGAGCGTTCGCTGCCTTTGTAGACGCAGGTGAACCATTCCTCCTTTCTCCCTTGTCGACTCATTCAGAAGTTGGGTCCACCATATAGCTGCAGTGAATGGCTTTTGGGTGGATTTTCGATGTTTCTTCAACTGGAAAAGATTTATGGCAAGTGGGTTAAGTTGTTTGGCATCCTACCGTGGTCGTGATATTTATAGCTATTACTGTCTTCGAATGAATTTTTCCATCGAACCTTCGCAAGATGGATCGTGACGTTTCATGTCCCGAATGTTAGCTACTCAAGCGGAGAAAATTACGGTTTGCGGTATTTTATCTCCGCACAGTGAACAAAGGATAATGAGACGATTGCGTATAATGCAACATTTCAAAGTTGAAAAGGAAATTGCGAACTCCAGGATTATAATGAATGCAAACTACGTAATTGGGATTAAGCGTGACGATTTTCAACAATCCCGAGGCATGAGTAGCTCTACACCCGTTTCCGTAACTTGTACCCTATCATTGCGTTTCAACACCGGGATATCACTATACAATCTGGATCGTGGGTCCTCATGGACTGATGCTCGAATTACCATCAATTACCATCCGCCACTAACAAGATGAGTTTACTTGGGTGAATGCGTGGCGGGCTGCTACTGTGTCGTGTTTTTTTTGTTCCACGTCGGACAAGTACCACTTAGGTCCCTCCTCGGACAATGACGTTGGATATCCTCTTCAACGAAGAGCCTCTGGCTTGTCAGAGGGGCGTAAGCAAACGAGAAATGAAAGTTTGCTGGGATGCTCAAGGATGGAAACGGAAATAGAGAGCGTTATAATGGCACAACATTTGAAACGAATTAGTATAGCTGTTTTTCCAGAAATTATCCATTAGAAATATATAATTATTATTTATTATCCATAGTATCTTCAAGAAATAAAATGTTTCAATTTTTTCGTAATTATTCATAGTAGAATTTTTCAATAAATTCTTGGGGTCGTGGGCTTCTCACACGTCGGAGACACATGTAGTTTTTTTTCCAGCGTTCCATTGTTTCAATATCTTTCTATATGGACTTGATTGGACCGATAGGTGGGATTTATTTCCGCAGTATTGACATTTTTCACGTTATTAGTTTACGGGAGAATAGTTCCGCATCGGTTATGAAATATCGGTCGGAATAATGGTGTCAGCCGTTTCTCTTATTCCACGGACAAATAAAAAATCTTGGGCGTTTGCCCGTTATTCCGATTCTGTGGCAGCTCATAGCGGAAATTACGTACCCGAAATTTGTGCGAAAAACTCGAAAATACATCAACGTCGCACACTTATCTAGTCTTGTTCATACACTTGAGACGCTTATTTATGCCAGATGTTCTTGACGATTAACCTTGATTTATCAATTAACTATTCTAACAGAACTTGTGACTGACTAATCTTTCCTGCCGGGTGGGTAAAATGTAATTTTTGGTTTTTCGACAAGTAAATTGTTCTCCTTTAACAAAATCAATACTGAGACATAACAACAAATTCGCAGAATAAGAATGAAAACCAAGGAACGTTTAGTTACGAGGATTCAAGTTGATTAGTTTCATGGAATATATCCGTTTTGTGAGCACTTCGACTGCGTCCATTGACTAGAGAAAACGGCTGTCGTCAAAGTTTTTAAAGACCGGATGACCGGACTGCCCTCTTTGATGTGCTACGCGTCAGCTGCAGTCCCGAGAAACTTTCAACCCCTACATCGTTACGTCAGAGCACTTTTCCCTAACGGTATCGAAACGAAAGTGCTCCCTTGATGGGTTCCGTCCCAACTAAGTACCCTTCTTAACCCTCGCGTAGCCTTCAGCGCATTAAATCCATGAGCCACTAAACCCGAAACATTTCGCGGACTTACCAAAATCAAATCGATTCCTTCGAGTTCGACTCAATTCCAGATGTTTAATGCATAGTTTCTTCCTCTCTTTTCAGGTAAGTCCGATCAACCTATGTTACTGCGAATCAAACGTTAGCCCAAAATCCTGTAATTCGGTAAGTCGTTTCATCTTTGTATTGCTATGATTGACACCTTTGTATTGGACTAACGTCATCGGTTGAGTGGCATTATTACAACTTTGAACAAGCATAGCGTTACGTTTCACCGGGGAATTAACATATCTTGGAGCGAGGTAGGGGCTGATTAAGAGACACGAGAACTTGGTTTAATCCCTAATTCTGTTTAACAAAGCTTAACGGCCTAGCCTAAATTCCTTACTGATCCCAGTTGACTGGAGGAAGGGCCTGGAGCATGCTGCAAGCATTCCCGGACTGCGATCCAGTGAATTCGATAGTGATATACTGCTTTCGCGTTTACTCCAATAGGGTGCACTTCGAGATTAAGGGCAGAAACAACAAATTGGAGTGAAGCCTTCACATACGAATCCCTTCAAGCCTCGAGCCACGAGTGATCCTGCGTTCAATGAACAATTTTATCCACTTGATACAGTTTTATTTGCCATAACCATTGTCACTTATTTCAACTCTACATTTTCTCTTATTCGGTCATTATTCTTCGAAACGAGTGTATTCCTCAACTTTTTTCGTTAATATACAAAACTTGGCGCACGCAATCCCTGGCTTTGGCGATTCTCCAGGGATGGCACGGGATGGAAGAAGATTCTCCTTAAATTGAAACTTTCCGAGACTGAATGATTTTTATCTCTGTTTTCCTTATTTTCCCGCAAATTTTACGACACAAATGGGGAACGGTTATTTTATTGCGGGTAAGTGGAGGATGATAATTTCTTTTGGTTTTATGATCGTTGACAGTTCGATTGAAGTTTAAATTTACCTCCAATTTCATTGATGTAAGAGCCCGCGTTAATTCATCATGATAAAGTGAATTTATTCCAGGGATGGCGATCCTTTTTGGCGATAGACAGATTTAACAGATTTCGTGCTCTTGTCTCGAAAGCTAAATCGATAACATTATATGGCTAGTAAATTGGATATGCGCCAGGGAATATTAACCGAGAAATATAACGAAACTTCAGGAGCGAGGGTGAGGTCATCCTCGTTTCAACCCTTTGCCGCAAGTTCAACCCTCGACCCTTTTTGTTACGAACGCTTATCATGATGAAGTGGTTAAAGTCAATTACAGTCCCGTTCTCACCCGCGTAATATATAGTACCATGTCGTTCTTAATATAATAATTCATCGCGTCTAATTATTAATTCAATGACATTAAGTGAAAACTGTTCTGCACATAATTCGGAAAATCTGCCGCTCGTCCAATTAATTAACTAGCCGTGAAAATGAGTTCTTCTTCGCGAAGATTGAAAGGAAAGTTTGCGTTGAAAGGAAACTCTGCCTTTCATGGCTGTGCTCAAAAGGGTTATTTCTACACTTTCTATCCAACCGATAGTCTCGAAATGGCTATGAATACCTCTTGGATCTTGAAAATAAAACGTTTATGATGGAAAATCCGACGGAAAACATATACGAGGTATTTACACGAGAATGTTCGAAAACAAATTTCAAACTACGGCAAGCTTCTAGAAAATAAATTCATGCCGTACCACATTTTTCTGAAAACCTTTTTTCGCCACATGGTACAAGCGTTTATCGGATTAAATTAAGTTGTTTGTATATTACAGCTTTATCTAAATAATTTGTATGTAACACGTATTTTTCAAAAGTGAGATGCGATTTTACCAAGATGCTACTGGGCTTTTAAATTATACATATTTTGTACGAGGACAAGTTTTTATTTCTGATGTAGAGAAATCAACACGAATTTCCATTTTTTCGCTTCTAACTTTTTTTAATTAAGATCTAAATATAATTACGTATGAATAAGTTTTATTGAATATTTGTATATTGAGAACATGACGACCCTCGAATCAAAACTCGCATAAATAGCGAAGTATCGAAACGCTTAGGGTATTTCTATTTTAATTAACATTGAATTTCCAACCAGCCGTAAGGTTGGGTAAAGTAATTTCGGATGTGTTCGCACGTACCACAGGGAAACATCATCCTACAATTCGGTACTTTTAAACATCGAAAATCGACTCGCGTTATCTCTGTCTCTATATTTATATACGGGGTGACCCTTGTGAGAAGCTTATCGGAAAAAAGTTTCACATCGAGAGATTTTCTTACTTCCCTTTTCAGACCGGAGCTCCCATGGGTCGTATAAAAGCAACAGCGGTCTTTCCCGGTGGCCTATATTCATGAGTAAATTCCGAGCGTGCGACGTACAAGACGCCTGGCAATTTTCGTACAACAAAGAGATGAATTCAGTCGAGACTCAGAAATAACAGACTTTCGTGAAATCTTCTAACGTCGCGTGTTGTTTGCACGAAGCGATCACCGAGCATCTTTCTACAAACACGCGAAACCGCTTCCTACAAACTTTATTTTCTCTTACGACGACTCATCGGTATAAACCTTTGGCATACACACCCCCACATTCACAGTTGGTAATCAACGCTCTTTATTCTCAATCAGACTTATTCCGTTCATCTTATTACTCGAGATATCGTTGACCGATCAAAGATGAAAAATCTTTTATACTGTTTCAAATAATGGCTAATTATGTATTTGAGTTAAAAGAGAAGTAGCCCATAGTCAAATTGTCTTACAAATCGAATCTTGACGTTGACCTAGATACGCTTTGGTAAGGATGAAAGGAAGCGGTTACACTTACCACGTTTTCCTGAGAGAGAAAATAAAATTTTTCGACGTACCGGAAAAACGTGAGATAAGAGACAAAAGACAGAAGAAAATGCCCGAAAACGTCGAGAAAAGATCGTTACCCATTGAGCACAAGTTCGTGGCTAGACGCTGGGGCGAGTGAGACGTGTGCGTCCTCCCTTTTTCATCGGCACACGTAGAGATCAACAGCGGGATCCGAGACCTCACAACGGTGTCGGTCTCAATATGCTCGCTATTCCCAGACGAGCCATCGCCTCTCGGCTGTATCCAAAATATACTTTCATCCCAGTCCGCTGGGAACTGAAATAATTCAGGAGCGGGTAGGCTGTCGGTGCGGTTAAAACAGCTGCTTCCTCTCCCTCTCTCGCTCTTTCTCCCTCTTTTTCACCTCTCTTCCCTTCGTCGCCCTTCCGGACCATTCGCCGATGGCTTTTCCGCTGATCGATATTTTTTTTCCTCACTCGATCGAGATAGACCGCGAGGGTGAACATCTCACTTGCCGAGTACCTCTCGTTACACTCTAGAACGAACGAAAATGACACGCAGGAAATTGGATCGTATATTGTGGAATGTGATAAATACGGTGGTTCTTTTCTTTTCTTCAGGTTCAATGGGTTCTCGCAATAACAGTCTTTTCTATTCGATGAATGGAATTAAATGACCGTGCAATTAAAAGAATGAAATAAAATAAATGTTTGCAATTTTTATGTGTTCCCTGGGTGTTAGAAGAGTGATTTTCGAATAAATTACTATAGTGAATGTCTTTGCTGTGAAACTATTATCTAAAATACAAGAATTGTAGATTTTGAGCAGTCTAGAAATTGAAAAATTTAATGGGGTAAACCACTTTGGGGGTAGAAAAATATAGCAAACTTTGGGTTTTTTTTTTTCAAAGATACTAAACAACATATCGAAATTTAGTAAAAAGGTTCTTATTATACAAGTAGTAAGGACTGTTTATAAATTTTATCAGAGCTGTACTAAACAAAATGGCGGCTTTCTAACATTTCCCAGTCGCGTCTTTTCTTTTTCATCGCTGCCTGTCCAAATCCATAATTGCTGCAATTTCACAGCTGCTATAGTATTAGTCATATAATGAACCAAAAAGAATTCGATATAGTATAATAGCTTCGATATTACATAGGATTATTTTAAAATTGATTTTTATAAAAGTGGCGTTTTGTTGAACAAAAATCTCGACAAAACGTGAAAAAGATGCACGAATATTGTTAATAATATTTAAACTACGCAATATAAAAGAAAATCCTACACAGTGTCGAAACTCTTATCATACTATATCGAATTCTTTTTTTATCATTATTGTAGCTTTGAAATTGGACACATTATGGGTTCGGCCAGGCAACAATAAAAAAAAAGGCGTAGCTGGGAACATGCCGCCATTTTGTTTAGTACACATCTAATAAAATTTATAAACAATGCTCGATACTTGTATAATAAGGACTTTTTTTATCGAATTTCAATATGTTGTTTAGTTTCTTTGAAAAAAAAATCCCAAAGTTTGCTATATATAAGTTGGCCTCTTGAATGGTTTACTCCCTTAATATCAATCATGAGCATACCTGACGAATAAGTATATTCGTGATATCATATTTTATTCCACGAATAAAATGTTAATCTCTGTTTAAATCGAGGTGAAATCGAATTACAATTTTTTTAAATATGACAATTGAGTAAGTTTTTCAATTGTCATACATTCCCTGGAAGTTGAAATGACATTATTTATTTTTTAGTAAATAATTGTGAAAACCAAGATCGTCGTGGGAGTATTTGATAGTGAAGCTATCGCTTCGAAATGGAATAAAAATTAAACATTTGATTATTAAGTATATCTATAGCAGTATAACTCATTTGGCGAATATATTTATGGAATAATAATAAAAACATTTGTTATAACTAATTTCTAAGAATACTTACTTAAACTTAAACATCTTTTACCCCTCGTGACTTCTCTTAAAAAATCTTAGTTTTCGAGTAAGAAAATTATAAAAAAAAGCACACATTTGTGGAAGTTTTATTAATTCCTATCTCAAAAAATTCAGATTTTCTGATAAAATATTTTGAACAAAAAATTCTAATTTTCGTATTAAAAATACAAATTTGCAAAGAGGGATATTATTAAAAGAGGGAGTCTTTATTAAAAAAAGGGAGTCTTTATTAAAGAGGGAGTCTTTATTAAAAAAAGAGCTGGACCATGACATTATCTTGACGAATTCCACCTAGGATGAAATCAATAAATAATACCACTTTCCTTTAAACATTAAAACTTTTATACAAAACAATTTTTCGATAAAAACTATCATTCAAATATATTCGACTGGAATGTTAAAAATCGGTCACCCTATAAATTTTGATTCTTGAAATACCATGACGTACTTCTCAATTATAGTTTTTAAAAATTAACAATCATCGTAGAGTTCTTGAATATGAAACCATCGTCTCGAAACAAGCATTACGACCTCTCGGCCACCCAGAAATTGTACAATTAAATATCAATGATGAGCACACGTGACCATGAAGTATATGTGTATAGGATAATTTATAGTCTGGCTCGACCTTAAGCGTCGGGGCTATCCTAAGCGACGAGACACGTCTCTATGCTAAATATGTCAGCAGACAAAGCTCGCGCAAACATAGATATATGGATACGCAGATACGCAAAAGTGAGTCAAAAGATCACGGGCAATAGGTTATCCCGTAAGACGATATGCACAGAGTGGCGGAATCTCGAGAAGCGTCGAATAGTTTCATAGTTTTCTTCGATTCAGTTGAAAATTGCGACGTTTCGGTGCTCGGCGAGTTTTTCCTCGAACGCTTTCGTCGTCATCAACGCCGCGAAGCTTAAGCACATCAGCATTTATTTTAATGCTCTTGATCAAAGTCGCGCCGTTGTGCTGCCGATCGCGGGACGCACGACTGTGTTTGAGCCGAAGCGATATTTTATCCCGAGACTTTTACGAGGATTTTTCTTCCGTTTGTATATTTTTTCTTTTCGAAGCGAGTTCGGGCCACGAGAGGGAGAAAGAGAGAGAGAGAGAGAGAGACTTTACGCGAGACGAGCTTACAGTGTATGTGCCGGGAGATGTGACTTTTATATTTCACGTGTCTTTATCGCGTTAGATTTACGATTTAAAATAGAAGCTTACGCGAAGATGAGCGTCACGGGCTGTCGCGACGAGACCTAATTATAATACGAAGTTGTGAGAATCTTGTTGGCAGTGACAAAAGAATTTTCGGGGGTGAAAAAAGAGTTGCTAATTTTGTTTTTATTATTTTTTTTTCCTCGTCGAGTTATTTGTTTTCTTGTCGTTTATTATTTCTAATGATTGTCAGCGGAATTGACGATGCGGGAGCGTGATATTTCAGCTCGATACGATGCGTGACTGTCAGTGTCGAATAGTTGTGCGCAATTGCAACTGTTAAGCCAAAATGAGGTTTGAATCGGATTTACCAATCTTGTCGTTCGTCGTTAGTAGCGAGAACGCGCAATTTAGCGAAAGCATTCGGATATATTTGTGAACCCTCTACACTGTTGAACAACGCGCGTCTGTATCCGCTACATACGATATGCATGCTGGAATGAGAAGCGCGTTTGTCGGAGTGAGGAGAACACATCCGCCCGGCGTAATCAACCGAAGGTACGAGCATCAGGTAACGATGGGTAAAGTTATTGTAACCCTGGTAATATATTGAATTGTACTGTGAACGAAAACAAAAAATATAATTAACTACAAATTTGACGAATAATAAATTATCCTAGTGATATTTGTTTAACAATTGTATTCATTCCTGTACTAACTAACTTTTACCACGACAATTGAATTAATAAAAGAGTTATTACACGCGTTGACTACAATTGCCAATGCTCTAGGGCAAAATATTATCATGAGTTTTATCCTGCACGATGTTTTATATTTGTTCTCCCGAGGAAGATTAATTAACAATGAATTTTACAAATACTCAATTATACTAATGGAAAATTTGATTTTCGTGAACGTCAATACCAACGTTTTTGGTAATTTTATTATTTTAGGCGTTGTAATGACATATTAATTTTAACCCCTTCGGCACTGCGACACGATTTAATAGTGAGCTAATTTAGGAAGATACATAAAAGGAAACCATATAACACTTTAATTCATGACGCTTGGCAAGGATATCCCGCCATCTAGCGTCATGCCGGTAGAACTGTTGCAAGCATCGAGCTTCGAGGGAGCTGGCGCGCGCACAAGGGTTGAACTGATACTCGTTCGTGAAATTCTCGAACGACGTTGTTGCTGCACGCTCCCGCTGCAACCACCGAGAGATAACGGCAGTGCCAGGTTACCAAGCAAGAATCTTCAGCTGGTAACTCAAGGAGAGTTCTGCTTGTGTTCTGAAAACTCTCCTTCGCTTGAACCACACGGTTGTTCTAATATCTGTGAACAGACAGTAGTAATTGCATTGTGCGTCTGATGCAACGCTGCCTTACCTACTTATCAACAGTTAACCGAAACAGAATTTTGCTCGAGGTCGATATTTTTTCTACCTGGATGATCATAACTTTATTTTCTAATCTACAATTCGCGACTATCAAGTATTCGTGCTGATAGTCGTTGCAGGCAGCGGAGAGAGTGACCGGCGTTATTCTTTTTACTTTTTTTTTTGATATATCGATTTTCTGTTCTCTGACCTCGAGAGTCGACCGAGTAAAACAAAGCAGCAAAGCTTCTTATTCGGGCACAAAAAGGAAAAACTGGATCACGCCCGTACGCGGCAGCGTTGTTAAAGTCGTAAACAAGAAATATAATAGTATTTTAGTGAATTTATTTTGAAAGTATTTTGTCGAAAGTTCCCATTCATGCGTCAACTTGCCCCGCAGTCTGAAAAAGGTTCTATTAGAAATGAGAAAAGTTTTGCCCTCGTTATTCGCTGGGTACGTGATCCATACACGAGTATATTAAAACCTGATTTACAGCCGCTCGTAAATCAATCAATAGCTGCTTGATCGGATTTCCTGCTATGAATTATCGGATTCGCGTATAGAGGACAATATGAACAGCTCGTTTCAACAGCGCGGGTACATTCTCGGGCTGAGCCAACCTCCCGATACTGCATAATGCAACGTACCCTACCTTTCATTCCTCCTCGCCCCATGAAAATCTTCGGAAAATAGGAATACCGATATATCGATCTTTCTAAGAGTTGTTCATAACCGGGTTGTTCTGGATTGTTAAAAAAACGGTAGTCGCACGTGAATTTTCCACGGATCGCAGTCTCCACTCGACCGAAGGCTTTTTCTCCTGTCCCATTTATATTGTGAGCGAGGAAAGAAATTCGGGTGATTTATTCGTCGGGGAACAAATTGGATTAGGTTGAGAGCGTAGACAAAACGTATAATTGCATCGGTGAATTAATCCATTGCGTCTGAAGGAACTTTGTTGTTATCGTTAGCGCTGAATAATCATTGTTATGTTTATTAACACGGGGGAAATTGAGCAAATATCTAAACATTTTCGCAGCCAATTGAACTCAGCCGTGTATCGAGAGAGTGGCGGGAAAAGGGTGCGTCAGGCCAGTTCCACATATCGTTGACCTGGGTCACGAGTTGGAATATTGCCTGCAAGTAATCGCGAGGTGCGTTCTTCCCGTCTGTTTGTAACCAACATGGGACTCTGGCGCTGGAACGCGCGTATGCACATAGCACTCATATGCATGAGTGCGTATTTTTCGCATTGCGCTAAATTAGTCATGCACGTATATACGCGTTCCTACCGCAAATTCACTCTCATGCCACGTTGAGTCTCGCGGGATCTCGTGCAGGCTATATTTTCCAACGCAGAATCGATGAACATACTTAATTATCTGATTCAATGAGTGCGCATGCGAAATGAAAGCGAAGGAAGAGCTCCGAAAAGACCCCTTTCCGTCTTTCGCCTAACGATCCAAAGATTTCAACCTGCTGTCATAATATTATCGATTCTAAAAGTATCGCGGAAGAAGGAACGAAGTTACGAGGAGACATGTTGATTTAAAAATGAAAACGTCATCGAAGGAATCGATGAGGAACGTGCTAAAGTCACATGGTTTAAATCTTGGAGGGCGGAAGAGTTTAAGTTTAAATCGACCATGTTATCCACGGGATATGGCCTCGCGGAATGTAGTCACGCGCGATCTGACGTTCGTTTATTATTTATTGACAATAGAAGAATGGATATATGTCTATCTTGTACCTCGTCAATAGCTATGCAGATAGTCGCAAAGTCAGGCAGTGGGTCGAGACATGGCGTGGTTGGAATATGTACCAAGTCGTGGGGGTCGCCGCGACTGAAAACTCGCGCGTCGCCTCCAACCGCCCGACTGCCGCCTGTTAATACCACTTCGGAATCATGCACGCCAAGTATCGTACGTACGAAGCACACACTGAAACGTTTAACGGTAACAGGTAACGCCCCGGTTCGTTGCGCACACCAAGTCGAGAAGGTGAGTGTACAAACTGTATATGGATCTAGCCGGAGAGAGCCTCCTACCGGAGGAGAACCGGCTCACGACACGAATACACGCGAGGGAAAGCTGCGAGAGAAAGAGAGGGAGGAAGAGAAAGAGAAAAGAGAGAGTACTGCGAAGGGTGCGGGAGAGTTGGAAAAGAGGGCAAGTCCAAGAGGGCGAGAGAAAGAGAGAGAAAGAGAGAGAGAGAGAGAGAGAGAGAGAGAGAGAGAGAGAGAGAGAGAGCGAGAGAGAGAAGGGAGGGGTGGAGCGGGGGAGAGGGAGAAAGCTCGTTGGGTGCTCGAGGTTGTGTTGAGGAGAAAGGAAGAAAGAAAATGAGAGCTAAACTCTATGTATACGGCCGAGCATGGTAGAGTTACTCTCAACCCCGAGCAGGGAGGCCAACGGAGGGAATTGCACAAGCAGCAAAGAACCGCCTACCGGTTTGCCATAAGTCGGGGGATGCGGTTGGTCCCGCAGTCAGTCATTCCGACGCCGTGATCCTATTCGCGTCATAGCAGTCACCGACATACATATTTGCTCTCGCTACTTTCTCAACTGGAGCGAACGGCGACACGGGAGGAACACGGGTCCTTTTTGCAACCGGAGTCTACACCCGGAATATCCGTCCTAACCTACCGATTACCAAACTGCCGCGACGCTGCAGCTCAACTGACAACACGACATCTGTGGGATCTTTCCGGTATCTCCTGTTTTATCCCGTGAGATTCCCGAAAGAGGGCGAAATAGAACGCGGCGAGGGAACACGGTCGGTTCGTTAAATCGGAAGACCGCGTCGCATCTACTCTACCCATCGAAGCTCCCTGCTGCAAGGACTCTTTTCGACCAACTTTTAGTCCTTATCGAACTACAACAACGACGGATAAGGAATACCTTGTAACGCGAAGATACCCCTACGGAGCCAACCGCACCAGATACAGTAAACAAATATATAACACCACTTTTGTTGTTCTCACTGATAATTGATGATTATCGATGGATGATCATAGTAGTGAAATCATTGCACGTGATCTTGAATGTGTTTCTTCGAGTGTCTGGTTGGCTTAGTTTTAGGGATGTTCGAGATATTCCAGTTGTGAATGGATCATTTTTTGACCTTGATATTACTTGACCTATACTCAATTGGGGGTTAGTTCTTCTCCGATGGGAAATTTAAAAGAGTGTTTATCGATATCTTCAATTCGTACCAATATTACTCGAACAAATTAGAATCCCTTGCTTTTTTTAATCATACTCGGAATTATCTATTTCCGTCATTCGCGTGTGGCCCGATCTGGAATCGGATCGAATTGATCGCTCCGACCCAGTAGTATATTCTCACAAACCTTGATGTATTTCCATAACATCCCTCGCTCTTTATCGTTATTCAGATGATTGCATCGCAGTGAAGCAGTTCTTTGATAATTATATGAGAAACGGTAGACCGCTAATTGCCCCGGGTTAAGGCAAAAAAACAAGGGGTTGGAAAAACAATATTTGTTCTTTCGCTGTTGGGTGAGTTATCGAGTCACGGGATCATTCGACTTCTACGCGGACGTTGAAAATTAACGCTATCGAAATCAGGTCGTAAGGTGGCTTATGTGGATCATACGTATGACGGGCAGGGTAGCCTAATCGGGGTTAGCGTGCCGACTAGGCGACAGGGTGGTGCTCGCATATGTTTCAACGTATCGACCGGTCGGCCGGCCGCGCGGAGGAGAGAGAGCACAGCGCCCTTTCATCAGCACAATCTCCACTGTCGCCACCGTACGGGACATCCTGGGACCATGATTTTCTCGCTCGCTTCCACCTTCTTTCTCTCTCTGTTTCCCTCTCTTCCCGACCCTCTCGCCGATCATCGGGGCGACCTCGAGAGGTAAGGGTAGTTTCGCGATAGGCTTGCAAGCACGCGTCGGCGTGATGGGTGCGAGGGTGCAAGGGAGAGAGACAGACATACAGACAGACAGACCGAAGAAGAGAGAGGGAGAAAGCCGCGATTGGCAACGTGTGCGCGCCCAAATTGCCGCGAGCATGTTGCATCTCGTATCCTCGTATATACTTTGGATAGATCATGGTGACTTGAAAGGGTTTGCCTGGTATTACGCGAGACGTTGTGGGAGATTGCCTTGTGGTTTACTAATTGATCGGAAATAGGCCGGTAAGCTGGAAGTATGACAAAGAGTGAATAAATGCGTGTGAGCATGATGATCGATAGTGCATAGAGTGTGATTGGAGGAGGTGAATGTGGATTCAGTAGTGAGGGTTGAACATGGGAGAGTGTCCGGCTGCTTCGCAGGAAGAACGCTGGAAGTATAGACGCTGAAAGTATACACATTCGGATTATCGGATCAGAAGTTAAGAAAAAAAAGAGAGTAAGTGGGAGAGAGAGGGGGGGAGAGAGAGAGAGAGAGAGAGAGAGAGAGAGAGAGAGAGAGAGAGAGAGAGAGAGAGAGAGAGAGAGAGAGAGAGAGAGAGAGAGGAAAGGCGTGAAGGTTAAAGTTTCAAAAATGTACGCTAAGGAGGCTAGTAATAGGGTCAGAGGACTCGTGAGAGAGAAAACGAGCATGGTCGCATGAAGGAATGATTGGAAAGTTCGTCAGGTTGTATGTATCGAAGAGTAGGACGGGAGGTGATCGTATGGCTTATTTTTCTTGGTGTCTGGGTGTGTATACGTTCCAATATGGAGGTGAGCTTGATGCCGGTGTTCGAAAGAGAGAAAGTCGATGGCTTAGTAAAGCTTGGACCTTATCGGGGTTCTTGGGGTGATTCGTCGTCAGTTAGGACAGAAGTGGAGTCAACGAGGGGCAATCATCGAGTTGAATGGGTGGGCCAGGCACCGAGCGGGCTACGAGGCACAAGCTGAACGCGGTGCCACACCACGTCGGTCACGGGGAACGTGTCCTCGTTATCGGCGAGCCACCTGCCCCTTGCCGCTGCTACCAGCCGAACAATCATCATTCACCACCAGGGACTATAATTTTACCTTCACCGCCTCCCCTTGGCACCCTTCACGCGCGCAACAGCTTCAACGAGACCATCAATCTCGACAGCATCAACAATAACACCAATAACAACAATAACAACATCAACAATCACAACAATACGAACGGCAACGATAATCACGCCAAGGCTACCAAGACGTCTACCATGTCATCACCACCGAGGCATCGTCGGGGCTTCGACCCCAATGACTCCTCCAACAATGATTTTCGTCGTTATCGTCGCGTTAAGACGCGACAGCGGTGAGTCTATCAATGATCCACTTAACGATCGAAACAAATCAAAGAGAAGCTCAACCAAGTGTCAACTCTCTTTGACGTGTTTATCGGATTGTTTACTTTTTATATCATAACGTTCATTTATGTGGTAAATCACATATGCGCACACGTGATGACACTGTTCCGTGGCGGATATGGCTATTGGGACTGTCTTCAATAATTACTCACGAAACTTTTTGACATTGCATCGAAAATAATACGATTTATTTGTCGACAAATTGGTTAATGTAAAATTGAGCTTTGACGACAGTTGATACGCATTAAGACTTATCCTGATTCCATTACCGCACAAACGGGGACAGAATGAAAATATGATTTTAATTCAGAAAACACGGAGCTTTAACTCATTGGCGAATGCACATAATGTTCACAGAGGCTTTGTATGTTCCCACCGTGACCTTCGAGGCTGGGCACTCAGACCTCCTTGAACCTCCATGACCCCGACACATCCAAGAGCACAGGCACGTCCAGTACACGCTTGCGATGTTTTGATGTTGGATCGCTTGACCGATTATCCACCATACGCCCGATGGGAGAGTCCAACCCTGATGCTCGAACCAATGAGAGAAATGAAAACAAAAGCAAATATTGAGCGAGAAACGATGTTGCGCCACAGCTTCAAAATAAATAAAAAAACAAAACAAAGAAATTATCACAGTCTTTCTTGGTGTCCATCGATGTGCGCACACGCAGCAACGCTTACTTCGACCGATCAAGCTTCTTCGAGAATGCGACCATCAGTGAAAGCCCCTGGCAGTCATGGCGAACTGATAACTTTCTCCTGTACATTATATTGTCGTTGATTCCTGTCCTTGGGTATTTGCCTGAGATGATGTACTAATTTTGCGAGCTCATCAAAGTGGCGAAAATTATAATGCTTGGAATGAGTTTTGGATATTGCACTTTTTTTTTTGACGCTTCCAATGTGATAATTGTACAATTTTATATTTATGAAAATATTGTGGAAAGAGAATGGATGCCTGTCATGCAAGACTGAAAATAAAATTGATTACACACCTCGTTGATGCGGACAACGATGGTGGAAGAATTGTATTTTTGTGTGCTATGATCATTGTGAAAAATCTCTGATTGCGAGATGTTTTAAAGACGCGAGAGAGGGAGAGGGCCTTGAGCTAGTTACCCCGATCCTCGCTGGAAGCTATATGCGATACCCGAGTTTACAAATATGTGTATGATATATAGCCGTCGTTACAGCGATTCAAGTTGCAAATCAAACCAAGTCAGACGGCTCACTTCCGTGAATACATGTGAATTACGCCGTTCCGGGAATGAGAAAACGTCGATCGAAACATAGCTCATGGTGACTGCGATTGTATAATTGAATTGTAAAGAATTTCAGTTTAAAATGCTCTAACAGAGGGAGGAAATATTCTCTTTAAAGGGGTTGGAAATATGCGTAACCGTCGATTAGAATTAGGATACAAATCTGAGGATTGTGATATGTGGTCAATTTCCAATATTTGTAACACACGGTTAAAAATAATATTAACCCCCTATAGTCACACTGGGTAAAATACACCCCAGCCCATTTTCAACCTTGGATTCCGGTCCAAAATTTTTCGAAAATGGATAATTTTCTTTGTATAAAAAAATGAAGCGATTGTCAAATAATTTACGCAGTCTTATAAAAAAAGGTTGAAAATAGACTGTAGAATTTTTTAAAACTTTTTTTTGCAATTTTTGCATGAT
>JAPYZT010001288.1:5000-22186 GCA_030522965.1 Tryphoninae sp. A BG-2022a
CGAAGAATGTGTCAAGCCATTTTTTTGTAAAAACGATTCAGACCTGAGAAAAATTAATTTGAGGGTAAAAAAACGTGGTGAACAATTTTAACAAAATTTCAAAACAATGTCAAAAAATTCTAAAACAAAATATTGAAAACATGGCTCTACGCATTGTTTATAACACTTTAATATACACGCACAACAAAAATGGTCAAAATGTGACGTATGGTTCTTGAGAAAAGGTACATTGAAAATAGACATTTTTTCAAAACAATGTTTTTTGATTTTCAACTGTTCCCAAAATTGTTTTGTTTCGAATGACCACTAAAACCCTACACAGAATTATCAATAAAGTCTTTCTGAACAAAACTAAAAAAAAATCGTCGAAAAATATTGAATAGTTTTGAAGAAATCTCAATTTGAAGCAAAGAAGATCAGAGACTATATACAGGGTGAGTCACATAAAGTGTTACCTGACGATATCACTGAAACTATTTATCATATCCAAAAAGGTGTTTGACAAAAGTTTCAGCGTTTGAGAAATCCGTCATACTAAACCACTCTATTTTTCTATCGATGAAGGCACTGTGAAGCTCAAGGTCAGCGCCCCTTTTTAAAATGAAACGGAATATTTCTTCCACTATCTTGTAGAACACCTCAATCTACATAAAAACATTAGAGGGTCAAAGTCGTTTAAGGTCACTCAAGGTCGATATCGATAGTACAAATCTAACTATCTCGGATCATTACCAAATATTTGGTAGTCTTATAGAGACGTCACAAAAAATGTTCCAAATAAAGGTTGTACTGTGTAAAGGGGGACCATCAAATACGACCAATTTTTCTTCTTTAAAGTGAAGGTGACTTTCACTGTGTACCAACACTTCCACCGAAATACAAAAAATTGGTCCATAACAATATCCGAAAACATTTTTATATGTTCAATAATTTAAATATTATTGCCCTGTAACACTTTATGTGCCTCAGCCTGTATAGAACACATTATTAAATCTACCAACTTTTGATTCAGTTTGGTTTCGGTCCAGACGTTCCTAATTCCCATCCTCGCTATCTCCAACGACACATTTTCCGATACAATTTTCCCCTCGACGTTGTTTCTCGCAGTATGCCATTAAATTACAACTACAACGAATGTTATGCATTCATGTCGTCGTGACGTAACTAAAAGACTTTCCATATTTTCTATCGTAACGGATTCTCTCTGTGTTCTCATAAAACCGATTCTATTTGTCGTCCCATTTCACGAAGCAAGCGATATGTTCCCTCTGAACACACAACAAACATACATGTATATATATATATATATATATATATATATATATATATATACATACATATGTAGATGTATATATCAACATAGATTTATATGCATATAAACATATATAGCTACAGATTATGTATATATACATAAGAATATATATATATTAGAGAGTTATCGATTAATCTAGTCGTACGTGACGTGGCATCGCATTTCGTTTCCCTTCTTCCCTTCACCTCTTCGCTCTAGGCAACCCTTCCAATATCCAGACACAATGTCCTACGTCTATATACTTCCGGCTCACTAACATACGACGATCCAAATCAAGGAGCGATAATTGATCGAGCGACTAAGCAAAACGTTTTTCGAACGACGTTTATGACTGCGCAGACATCTTATTATTATATTATATTATTATATCATATAATATTATATTATATCACATAATATTATATTGTGTTATATTATAGTATATTATATATTATTATATATTATACTATAATATTATTATATCATATAATATTCTATTATTATTATATTATATTATATTATATTATATTATATTATATTATATCATATTATATTATATTATATTATATTATATTATATTATATTATATTATATTATGTTATATTATATTATATTACAATATATTATATTATATTATATTATATTATATTATATTATATTATAATATATTATATTATATCACATTATATTATGTCATATTATATTATATTATATTATATTATATTATATTATATTATATTATATTATATTACATTATATAATATATTATATTACATATATATATCTATATTTATATGAGTGTGGGTGTGTGCGTCGATATATGTATAGATAGGTGTCTTCGGGAATAAATATAGATAAGATACGTATAATCACCCTTGTAAGCTTTCAGACGCCCAAGGGTCTTGGAAAATTGAAGCGATATGCCTGTACGAGGATTAAATTAATTAAAAGTTCGTTGAAACCTCGGGGGTGTAAGCCAGTCTCGCTCTTAATATCTAGTACGTAGGTATACACGTACATAATGCATACGTACGCGTCGTATGTACGCGGAAGAAAGAGGAGCAGCACCTTCCGTTTCTGAGACTTCTCCTTCGTGTGTTACATTATATACAGGGTGTCCCCTTTATCTCTGCCACCCGAAGTAACTCTGTAATTATCGATGTTACAAAAAAATGTTTCGAACAATAGTTGTACGGTGTGGAGGGGGCCATCGAATGTGATCATTTTCTTGTTATTGCGGTCCAGTCATTTGCACTCATTGAAGGTCACCTTCACTTTTTTTTAAATGAAACGGTATTTTTTTTCAACCGACGTGTACGGCACCTCAATCCGCATAAAAACATTAGGAGTTCGAAGTCATTCAATGTCATTCAAGGTCATCCAAAGTCATTCAAGGTCATTCAAGGTCATTCAAAATCATTTAAGGTCAGTATCGATGATACAAATGTAAATATTTCGGATCATTATCAAATATTTGGTAATCTTATAAAGACGTCACAAAAAAATGTTTCAAACAAAAGTTGTACTGTTTGAAGGGGGCTCAAATGAGAATATTTTCTTTATTTCCGTAGAGGCATTGACGCACCGTGAAAGTCACCGTCACATTAAAAAAAAAATGGTCGCGTTTGATGGCCACCTTCAAACAGTACAACTTTTGTTTTGAACATTTTTTGTAACGTCTTTATAAAAGTAAGTCCTACCAAGTTGTGGAATAAATAACGGTCTTTTACACAAAATGTTCAAGAAAATCGACCAGTACGTGTTCTTTATAAATCAACAATTTATATTTAAAACTTGGAAATACCGTTTGAAAATTTTGTTAAAAACAATATCGATATAGTTTTTAACAAAAGCGTGTTTAAAAAGAAAAAATTTTAAATACACATTTGGCCCATTTTCCGCAATATTAAAGACGTGTAAAAAAAAGTAACGTAATTATTGAAAAATCGATATCTCAAAAACGTCTCGACAAAAAAAATCGAAAAAACATCACGAAAGTCTCTTTCAACCAACACTGCAAGATAAGAAATTTTCAAAAAAATCGGAGATGCAAAAGCCGAATGCTGTCCAGTTTGGCGTGGAACGCCCCATACATATATGAGCGAGTAAAAAAAGAGCGCGGAGTTCCGGAGCTACAAAGAATTTAATATTCCAGTCGGTTGGATAAAAAGACGGGGTGATAACTAAACCAGCTTGGGGAGGAACCTCCAACCGTACAGATATGACAAAGCACGAAAAGAGAGCAAGAGAGAGAGAGAGAGAAAAGGCTATGCCGCCTACAAAGAATGATAACAAAAAGTAGAGGGTGAGAAAGGAAAACAAAAGTAAAAGACGACGAGGCTTATTACGAAACCGTAAAATTTTTCATCGTTTCACCCCTCATCGCCCTTTGCTGCCCTCCAACGATATATATACGTGTTGGCCATTTTCTCACGAGGATTTTTTTCTTTTTTTTGCGGACGAACTTGTAGCAACCGCTTCTCCGACGTGATATATGTGTTTGCAGAATCATCGAAGCGCGCGTAATTCAACGATATATCTACATCGTCACGGCTACCAGTGAGGAGAGAATAAAACGAGGTGTGGTCGATACAATGCAGGCATTGTCATGACGTGATAATTGCAACGTCGACGAGAATAACGTCTCGTCATAGATACACGCTGCATTTGTCGTCGAGCAACAGGTAACTCTCTATTTCACGACGACACGTTTATTTAAACAAGTTTAACTATAACTATAATAATAATAATAATAATAATAATAATAATCGCGATAATAAAATATTGTTTTCTTACAATTCTCTTAGACGAAAATTTCAACAATTTTCGAAAAATTGAATTGAAAAAAGAATAAATATTTCACAATTCAATTAAAATGAAAATTTAATTTCAAAACGAATACGACAATATTTCATACGTGACGTGAGGAAAGAAAATGTCCAAAAGGGAGAAAGAGGCGAGAGATCGTAAATTCGTCATTTATTATCGTTCGTAAAATGCCAGAAATAATGGCAGAACGAAAAATTCGTTGTTGTTTTTCCCATTTCTTCTTTTTTTTGATTTTTTTTTTTTGGTTTGGAACGTCGCGTGGAAAAATACCGCTTTTTGAACCACCGGAAGGGGCGTCTTTACCCTCGGCGTTTATACGTGACTCTACCCTGAAAAAGCGACGGCGAAGCATATAAGCGTTAAGCGTACTCGTAAATTTACATATTACACGTACGAGAGACGAATACACGCATACCGAGATGTAAATATGGGCGCATATGCACTTTGTGCCGGTGAACTCGTGACATTATTGAAACCGTGACCTCGCGAACGGGTCCGCCTTGTCCCAGTAGTTCCCAACTTTTCCCAGCTGTGCGATATAAACACACACACACACACACACACACACACACACACACACACACAGGCAACATTAACACAGAGACGTATATATACATAGCCACACCGATAGCTTTCGTTTTCTATACAAACGTAAAAGTATCAAATTATATCGATGGGGAGACGAACGTTTTTCTCGGGAGCTTGCAGCGGCTCAAACCGAAATCCAAACAACTTCGCGACCTACACAAATACAATGATCGAGTCTTTTTTTTCCTGGATGCGATACGTATCCCTTCGACACAATTCGATCACGTACAGATCGACCCTACTCATTGTATCCACTTGTGTGTAAAACACAAACACACACACACGCACACAGGTAAATATCAATATATTTACACACGTACGGCATAAAATCCGTACATGTTGCTTTTCAATTGCAGGATACGATCTGAAACTGTATACCTATGTGTGTATTTAGTAAACTCGTGTAAGACCATTATTACGTTTTCCATGTGTATAGAGAATACACAATTGTCGTAGGTAGGTCCTTTGCAGTGAAACCATTAAAAGTTATTTTGTTAAGGTACTGGAGGAGGGAGAGAGAGAGAGAAAGTAGAAGAGAGAGCGAGGAACTAGAAGAGAGAGGGGAAACTAGAAGAGAGAGGGAGAAACTAGAAGAGAGACAGGAAACTAGAAGAGAGAGGGAGAAACTAGAAGAGAGAGAGAGAAAACTAGAAGAGAGAGGAAACTAGAAGAGAGAGGGAGAAACTAGAAGAGAGAGAGAGAATGGGTAGAGAGAGAGAGATAAACTAAAAAAGAAAGAGAGAGATAGGGTGGGGAGAGAGAGAGATAAACTAGAAAAGAGAGAGAGAGAGAGATAGGGTAGGGAGAGAGAGATAAACTAGAAGAGAGAGGGAGAGAGAGAGAACACGTAATATTTATTATTATTCAGTTAAACTGTCCTGTTGCCAGAGCCGAATACATGCGAGAAGGCTTCGTCCGTATAGCACGGGATATTACTACTTCGGGCGTAGACGCTAGGCCCCGTGTTGCCTTGGTGGTAACTTCGCAGTAGTATTAGTCAACGCCCTGTCAGACGCGACGCGAACAATGCGAAATCTTTATCGCCGGCTTGAACTTTCGCTCTTGTCTACGACGCGCAACTGTTCGCTTCAGTACTTATGTATGAAAATTGTCTATGTATATATATATATATATATGTGTGTGTACGTATCAGTGTTTGTGCGCAAATAGGGCTCTCGATAGATATTGTCGTTGTATTTGTGTTTCACTAACTGCTCGTTTGCAGAAGTAATTTCTAGCTCGTGCAGGCTATCGCCCGTGTGTTTATAGACGGATCTATATAGCGATACGAAGTACAGTGAAAAGTTTACGTGAATAGGTCGCTCGATATGAAATATTGTTATTGATGTTGTTGTTGTTGTTGTGTTTTATTTAAATTTTTAATTGACGTCGCCGTCGAGGAAAAATATGAGCGTCGAGGAAATATATGATTACAGGCGTCTGCCCACTACACCGGATCGCTATTGAAAAGTATTAGACTATGCCTACTAGAACGTTCTATCACCAACCAACATCCTCGCGTACTATGCACGAACCGTCAAGAATTGTCAGCGAGAATATCGAGGGGTTGGTCACTCGCAGATTCGGTGGCACGACGATTTCCAAAGGAATCTATTCCTTGCAATTTCCACTGCGATTCTCGTGATCTCCGAATTAATGAGATAATCTGCGATTTCAGTGATTTCTGCTGATTCCAAAGATTTCCAGTAGTTCTTGAATTATCGGAATCAGTGATTTCTGGGCTGTCGATAGAAATACTTTGATAAATGCTTGTTCGGTTGGAGAAGGAATGACTGATGCCCGGCGATTTCATGTGATTTCTGCTGATTCCAAAGATTTCCAGTGATTCTCGAATTTCAGGAATCAATGATTTCTGGACTGTTGATAGAAAATCTTTGATAAATACTTGCTCGGTTGGAGAAGGAATGAGTGATGTCCGGCGATTTCACGTGATTTCTGCTGATTCCAAAGATTTCTAATGATTCTCGAATTTCAGGAATCAATCATTTCTGGACTGTCGTTAGAAATACTTTGATAAATACTTGCTCGGATGGAGAAGGAATGAGTGACGCCCGACGATTCACGTGAATTCTGCTGATTCCAAAGATTTGTAGTGATTCTTGAATCTCAGGAATCAATGATTTCTGGAGTGTCGATAAAAATACTTTAATAAATGCTTGTTCGGATGGAGAAGGAATGAGTGATACCCTGCGATTTCACGTGATTTCTGCTGATTGAAAAGATTACCAATGATTCTCAAATTTCAGAAATCAGTGATTTCTGGACTGTCGATAGAAAAACTTTGATAAATGCTTGCTCGCTTGGAGAAGGAATGAGTGATGCCCGGCTATTCCCGAAATCACACGATTTATTTATGATTCCCAATGATCTCCTATACATCTGGAGAAATCACGAGGAAATTAAGAATAATCATTCGACTCCAGCGATTTTCTATGATTTCCAGCGATTCTGAGTGATTCCTAGCTTGGTTTCGGATTAAATGGTTCATTGATTTCTCCAGTGACCAACCCGTCGGAAAATACGGAACGGTCTAGTGGACATAGTAAATCGGCCATGGCATGATTCAATGTAGTAGGCAGACACCTCAAAACTGCTCATGATTTTTTACGTCTTTAGATCAAGATTTAATTAACTCGCGATTTTCATTACCGACAGCAATAATAATAATAATAATTACAATAATAATAATAACGATAATTAATTATTTATATTACATTATTTATTGCTAGTCTCATATTATTTATATATTATTTTCTTCATTTATAAATGTAAGGTAAAATAAACTTGTTAATTGCCTGTTTTTTCTTTATTTTAATTAGCTACGAGATTCGTATTAAAACGTATCTGGTTTATATGCACCGACGTAGATTGAACTTTGTCATTTTCATCTGGCTTCGTGGTGAAAACCTTTGATTCCTGAAATCCTCGCTGTAGATTTATTTTTTTAATATCTAAATATACAGCAAGAAACTTTAATGAGATTGAAGTGTCCCGTCACATCTCCCTCTCTCTCTCTCTGTCTCTCTCTCTCTCTCTCTCTCTCTCTTTCTCTCTCTCTTTCTCTCTCTCTCTCTCTCTCGGTTTTTACCCAGTACCTAACGTGGTAGAAGACAAAATCTGGTATGCTGAATATCCACCGAGGATAAACAGTTTCTGCATCAGTTTCCGATGTAAAATCGATGAGAAGAAGATACTTTATCGATCCGTGTCACATAACCTCTTGTCGGAAATTGTAATTGCGAACGGACGTTCCTCCTCTTTGGATAGGGTTGTAAACGTCTTACCGAGGGTTGTTACTTACCACCCGTTACACCTGTACTATGCCTTTACTTCCGAATTGTTTCACCGGGTGATATATGGTCGTAGGCGAGAATACGTATGTACCTACGTGTACGTATATGCTAGCTCGTTTATAGTTGAAACGGTTCAGGTCACGTTACGCCGTAAGGTACGAAAACCAGCCAGCCAGGCCTCGCTCCATCTCACGGCGAAACCCTACGGCTCACATTCGACCAACTCCCACTAGTGACCCCGCTACAATTTACGTTATTTCTACCCCGTGGCGAAACACTGCATATTCGATCGCCCCCCCCTCTCCACCCCCCCCTTCTCTCACTCTCTTTCTTCTTCGATTTCCACCAGCATCAATGGAATTTTTCTATGTGCTTTTTTTGTGCTCACGGTGATTCGGACTGACCTAAGGAAAACTTGAGGCAAGAACCTCAATGGTTGCTGGAGATGTGTATGAGGAGATAAGGAAATGAAATGTAAAAAGGAGAAGAACTGACGTACATTGGAATTTGAAAATGCAATCACCCGGTCCAATATCGATCTATCTATCTAACAAAACCAAGCAAATAACAAATTCTCTCGATTCACAAACTTGTCAAAATTTCCCAAAAAAATGGTAAGAATTAAATAATGTATAGAAGTAAATATCAAATCATTTATCGTCGATGCGAATCAACCCAAATCCTTGAAATTTGAATCTCTCATGGCATCAATGACTGGACTACGCGACCCAAGTAGTATCAATTTCCACTTTCCCGCCTCGAAAATTGAATCGTATATCGTATAACCAGCGGCCTCTATAATTCGTAATATTATCCTACAGGACGATCGTTGATAAGGATTTACCAGTAAATTTGTGGGTCGATATTACCCATGCGAGTTTCAATGTTCCAACCTCATACTCGTGGGGGGTTTGAAGAAGAGAGGTAAGAGGTAAAATTTTGTCAATACGAAATGGTCATCGAACCAAAACGATTCGATATTCTCCACCCTCCGTCTCCCCAGTCGTTTTGTCACGTGGTTATATAGGAGAATCGTCGGTCGGTATATTTCCGGCCCGAAACGCTCGATGTACAAACGCGTCTCGCGGCGATATAGGCAGACTCGATAGTTCGATTTTCGTCATGGCTAAAATGTGAGCGGGGCTAAATATTCCCGGGTCGCCCGACCACCTCGTAACTCCCGCCCCCCCCCTTACTCATGCCCCTCTATACCCCACCCCTCTTCAACCAACTCGCCGATCTCGAGGTTTCTCTTTCGTTTATACATTTCCGAGGCTGTCGCTCATCGTTCTATGCTGATACACACCGAACTACGTCATTGACGACGATGATGATGATGCGATCCTGTCTCCCGCCCCCACCTCACTCCCTCACTCGCTCTCTCACTCTCTATCTCTCTCTTCCCTTCTGTCTCTGTCTCTGTCTCTCTCTCTCTCTCTCTCTCTGTTTCTCTCTGTCGTACTCTCGTAGTTTCCCCCTCTCTCTGGCGCACGCGTTCTCGATTTTCTACTTTTTTTTTATTTTCATTTTTTTCCCTTCCTTTTCATTTCATGGTTATTTCTTCCCCGGAGTTTGAAGCCCACCAGCCAATAACCACGAGTCTCGCCGTTTATTTAGTCCAAAAATAGTATTTTCTTCGTATCGTATATGTATATATATATACACTGCCGGCTAAAAGTTTCCGGCCAAAAGTTGAAAAGAGTGCCGGAACGGTTTTTTATGCCATTTCGCCGGTAGTTAGCGTAGAACAATTTAACCAACGCCGTATTAAGGAGGAGGGATTTACCTTCATTTTGCTTTTTTTAAAAATAAATTGACGATTTTTTTTACAATTAGCACCCAGCTTTGAAAATGACAATTTTTTATCGTTTCTTTTTCTTTTTTGAGTGAACCCCTTTTGTGATAAACATTTTTGTTAACGAATTTCTTTGACCAAAATTATAAAAGCGGAAGTCTAAGCTTGAATTTGATTTTTTAAAAAATTTTACACGATTTTGTTTTACAAAGATATTTCGTTTTTTAAGAAAATATAGATAATTTGAAAATCGCTCCAGAGGACGAAAACGATGAGGTTTACAACAAAACATCAAGACGGTAAAAAGTTGTATTACTTCTTGTTGAGTTCACGAGAATTTTTTCAGATTTTTTTTTCGATATTTTTTTTCCATCTATTTCCGATCCAAGCTCCATTGATCTGAAAACCATGAAAATAATATAATTAAATTTTTTACTTATATATTAAACTTTGATCTCGTCGAAGAAACCTCCTTTCACCAATGGCATGGTTTTCGCCATAAGCGGCATCGTATGTACAAGTTTTTGAAACACTAAACATTCAAGATGGGAAATGGTCTAGTGGTAACGTTCGCGACTCACACGCAGCGGGTCCGGGTTCAATTCCCGTACCCAATGTTTTTTTTCTATGTGCTTTTTCTGTGCTCTCGGTGATTCGGAACTCACCTGAGAAAAACTGTGGGTCCACCAGAAGAGTGGTTGAGGGTGGAATTGAGGTTGGAGATGTGTATGGAGCAGAAAAGATGTAAAAAGTCGGAAGTACGCCGTACATTGCAATTTGTGCATACAACCACCCTGGTCTGAGAGCTGGCTACCAAGTTAACTATCTATATCTATATATATTTGTCGCTTTTATCTCTCCCCGATGGGTACGAATAGTCGGAAACATACGCGAAGGAGTTTTCGCGCAAACTCCTCGTCTCGAATCTTTCTCTCGACGACGTAAAAACGCCACGAAAGAGATAGAGGTTGAGAAATATATTTGCCCAAATAAAATCATTTATTTTCACAAAGAAAATTAATGGATTTGGCATGCTAATAATTTCATTACAAAAAAAAAACGTTCAAAATTTATTTTCCAAAAAATTTTCCACAACCCCCACTGTCACACTCTCATAAATGAAAATAAATTTCGTCTCTTTGCAACGATGAACGTGACTCTATATAGAGTTTCATAAATCCTTTCGCCATCTTCCGGGCAACGGTGACACGGCACGTTTATATAGATCATCCGAAACGGCCGATGGAATTTAATTGAAGCTGCGAGGGAAGGAGAAAAGGAGAGGCGGGGTATTGATATCTCTCGCACTGTCGAATTCGAGATCACTAGTTCGCTAAAGTTCTCGAAGCTCTCTCGCGAATTGATCGAGCATCGCTCCTCCCCCTCCCCCCCGCCAAACTCCTCCTTCACCCCACCCCCATTCCATCTCTCTTTCATTCTCTCCCCCTTTACTTTGTCGTCTTTGCAACCTTCGGCTTCTCGCCCTCGATGAGACTTTGGCAAACTTGTCAAAATGCTCGATATAGAACTTCTATACTTATATATATACAGGGTGAATTTTATAAGGTGTAACAGGCTTTGTTCTAAGATAGATGGGATCATTACAAACAAAAATTGCAAATATACATTAGCGATATTTTTAATAGTTTACGAGATATGAGCTTTTTAAGTTGGTCCCATCAGAACGCGCTAGGAAGCGTTGGGACCACCTACTCCCGTCATAGCCGTAGTAATAGAACAGTGGAGAGCCTTACATGTGGGGTTGCAATATTCAGAGCAGTCAATTTTATTTATTATATTATTACGCAGTCATGTTTATTTCTCCGGCATTAGCTGCCGACGCGGGGAATGGGCGGCTCCAACGCTTATCGGCGCACTCGGCAAAATTCGGAGCAGCCAATGCCCGAAAAATAAAAATGATTGCGAAATAACATAATAAACAAAATTAGCTGCCCTGAATTTTGCAACCCCAAATGTAACGCCCTACTCTGTGCTATGTCTACGGCTAGGCGGGAGTGGGCTGCTCCAACGCTTGTCGGCGCGCTCTGATTGAACCAACTTAAAAAATGTATATCTCGTAAACTATTCAAAATATCCCCAATGTATGTTTACAACTTTTGTTTGTAATGGTCCCATCTACCTTAAAATAAAGCCTGTTACACCTTATGAAATTTACCCTGTATATATATGTGCATGTGTTTGAGTGTGTATGTACTCACATAGACAACAGAAAATGAGACAAAGTTTCGCGAAGAAATCGCTGTGAGTCAATTCTCTCAAGCGGTATATCGTAGTGCGTATATATCTCTTACGTTGTACGAGCTGAGAGTTTTACTCATATACATATATAGTGTACATATGTTCATACGTTATGTATATATTTGCGGTTCGATGGCTCCCTCGTGTGTCAGAGATACGGAAAAGAAAAAGAACTGGTGAAGAATCTGTAAAGGAGGAGAGAAGGAGATGAGCGAAAGACTGCCCTCTACCGGCGGTAGCTAAGAACCGTCCGGTGTATTGCCAACTTTTACCAATCTTCCTCGAGTTCCTCGAGTGCCTCTTTATGAGCAGCTAAAGCGGTACCAATTCAATTTGCCTTGGCTAGCGATAACGATGTCGTTCTCTCGCACTCCATTCCTCCCTTCTCACTCTCTCCCACTTTTTGTCCCTTCTCCAAGAAAAAGGGGAAGATATAATAATGGTAATAATGAAAGGAACAAAAAAAGAAAAGAATAAGCGAGATCCTTCCAACCCAGAAGTATTTATTCATCGTTCGTTCTTTATTTTCTTTTTTTCGCATTGCTGGCTTTGCTTTATGTTCCTCCGAACTTTGTCGAATCGATCAATCGTAGCCTGATGAAATAAGAAAAGTAAACTGTGCGTTGAAAAGAATGAAGTGGCAATGGAAAAATAAAGAAATAAAGCCAATTCTCGTACGTTCGTCTTATGCAAGTGTGCCAGTCGATTCGATATAATAATAATAAAATATTTCTTTTATGTCCCAGTAAGTATTCCCCCTATTTTTCGTTGTGAAAATACGAGTTTCATTATTCGCACTTCCCATAGCGATGATTTATATATTTACTTATTTCCTTCTATAATAAAATATGAATATTTTATTATATTACAATTAAATTCCTGGAAGCTTGCCAACTTTGTGTATAAACCGTTACGTTTTCATAAAGTTCCTTTTGTGTCGTATGAGGGAAGCACTATACCCGCTTGACAAACGCATCCGCGAAGCGTGTATGAATCTTGTCTGCGCTCGAAATTGTCGCGCAGCGTGAAAGAAAAAAAGAGCGTCGGTCTATCTCCATACTCGGCCGTTTCACCGTTGTACCCGCAGGGAGGCGTTGCAAGCGCGCGACAGTTGCGTTAGTCCGCTCGACCGAGCAGACGTGACGTGCTCTGAAATATTCGTCGCTCCTTCGCTTACCCTCCCCACCATTTCACACGCCACACGCGTTTTCTCATCGTTCGACGTTGCATACTGCATGCACGGGCGGAGTCTCGACGAGGTTCTCGGTGAGAGTTTGGCCATTCGCCGAGGAATCGCTCTCGAGTCTCGTATTTTATTTTGTTCTCGTGGTTGGGACGATCGCTTCGCGAGAACTTCATCGGCCCGTATTATAGTAAGCTTCGTTGTCTCTCCTCGCGCTAAAAGGCCTTACTTCCCGCGTTGAAATTCTCCACAAACTACCGGCGTGAAATTTTCCCTTCTCTTCGTGCCGTCGCAGTTTACACAGAACTTTGTTACAAACGTCGAGGTTCCTGTGAAGAGCGAATGGCCCTTACACATTCTGACATTTTACCGGCGTTTATGGATACACTTTGCGTTCGTGGGTTTCTCGTGTGTGCACTCCGTTGTTTTCCTCGCTTGCCGGGAGATGTCGCACTTGACGCTTTTGACGCTCCGCGGTAAGAGAAAAAAGAGACAGACGCCAAGACCAGATGAAGAATAGCGACGGTGTTATTCCACTGGTCGGGCTTTCGAGGGTAAACATCTGGTCGAAACTGATTCAACGAAGCGCTTGGCAACTTAACTTTATCGTGACCGTTTACGATGTGGGTTTGTATATATACAGGGTGAATTTTATAAGGTGTAACAGGCTTTATTCTAAGGTAGATGAGATCATTACAAATAAAAGTTGCAAATATACATTGGGGATATTTTGAATAGTTTACGAGATATCAATTTTTTAAGTTGGTCCAATCAGAGCGCGCTGAGAAGCTTTGGCACCGCCCACTCCCCGGCCTACCAGCCAATGCCCACGAAATAAAAATGACTGCGTAATCTTGAATATAAAAATGTAAGAATGCTTGTTTGTTCGTTTGTTTGTTGTCACGAGCAAGCTCCTATACCATTCATCCGATTGCGATTAAAATTTGGTGAATTATAGTCCGCACTCTCGAGACGGTTTCTGCGTTAGTAGAATAATTTTATTTGCCAAAATAAACGCGAAAGGAGCAAAACAAAATAATTAATAAATGATAGTAAATAATAATAAATTAACATTTATATATATATCTATATATAGAAATTATTTGACAGCTGTCAAAGTATGCTACGAAAATGACAAGCGAAATAAAAGATACTCATTTGTTTTAACGACTCGATCGACTCGATATTATATATTAGTTGCATAATTCATTTGGCAGCGAATGTCAAATTAATCATGACTCTAAATCGGGAAGCGATTGAAAGATCTACAGGTCAATTAAAAAGGAAACATACATTACGAGTTTCAGAAACGGACAAGTACCGAGAAGAAAGACTGAAAACCATTGGAGTATGTACAACGAAGTACAAACTTTCGTAAAATAACAGCAACAACAGACGAATTGATTCACAAAGTTTTGAAAAATATTATACATAACTGCAAAAAACATAAGTGGTTAAGGGAACGTGCTATATTAGCAGCTAAAACACCAATGTCAATTATATAAATTTCACGATTCAAAAGAGAATATCATGAGAAGCTAAATCGTACAAGTCGATTGCTGCTTTTATTAATCAAGAACAAATTGTTAATTATCCAACTGAATTCCTGAATTCGTTTCATTTGCCAGATATAGCGCCGCACGTCGTAACATTGAAAATGGACGTGCCTATCATACTTTTACGAAACATCAATCCACCACGACTTTGCAACGATACTGGGCTTCCAGGGAAAAATATAATGAACAATACCAGTGAAACTACAATTTAAAATAGAAAATTTGAAGGAAAAGGCGATGTACTGTTGTCACGTATCCCAACGAATACTAAAATATATGCCATTCGATTTCAAACGTTTGCAGTTTCCAGTGCGACTCGCATTTGCAATGTCCATCACCGAAGCACGGGACAATCGTTAAAAATGTGTATAGTATAGATTATATTTGGAAAGTTCATACTTCACACATGGAGAGAAAAACGGAAAAAAATGTCTGTCAAATGCTAGTGATATAATAAATAGAATTGACTGCTGTGAATTGTACAACCCCAAATGTAACGCCCTACACTGTGCTATCTCTACGGCTGGGCCGGGAGTGGGCGGTTCCAACGCTTCTCGGGACACTCTGATTGGACCAACTTTAAACAATTATATCTCGCAAACTATGAAAAATATCCCCAATGTATATTTGCAACTTTTGTTTGTAATGATCCCATTTACCTTAGAACAACGGCTGTTACACTTTATGAAATTCACCCTGTATATATAGATATAGCCAATGCATACACCTATATATAAACCAATGCATCGTTCGAGGATTTGTACGAGCGACGGGTAAGCGGTTAATCTCATCAATTTCGGGGATACGTCGTATCGGGCGACTGAAATTTGTCCGCTGTTTTTAAAGGTCATGCCCGTGAACTTTTATCACCCAGTGGGCTTACGTAATATTATTTATATTATTATTATTATCATCGACCGTTGATAAAAATATGTAGACGCCTTATTTTTTTATTATTCACATAAATATGAAAAAGCGAGAATTCAATTTCTTTTTACGTCCCTCGTGAGAAAGTTATTATTCTCAGGTATTATAGTTTGCCCATAGAAAAAACTTCAAGGGTGTTCCTGTTTTTTTTTATTCCTTAAGAAAAGGAAAATACGACCCAATTTCTCAACGTATGAGAAAAAAAAATTGGATTCAAACGAATTTTCCAACTCGACGTAAGCTAGAACGAAGAAAGGCCCGGTGAGTTGCCAAAGCGTCTTTGCGTAAAAGCGGAAGTACACGGTACAAAAACCCCCACGACTTTGTCAAAGAACGGGTCGTCGTCGTCGTAAATCCATGAAGGAAACGTGCGACCGACAAATACAGGAAGACTTCTTGCATTCCTCGCAGTGTTTACCTCCTTGCGGTATTAGTGGCAGTAAAACAAGAAACAAGGAGACTGCGGTTCCGGAAGGGTTAACTTTATAAATCCCTCGGGAGAGAACATGAAGAAGAAGAAGGAAGGGAGGACGAAATTCATGCTTGAGAGCAGAAACGAGTACGCTCAAACTACGCAACTGAATTAAATGTTTATCAGGGATCTTCTTTCGTACACGTACGTATCATACGTGTTTACAAAAGACGCGTCGTTTTCTTAACAAGCTCTCAAAGTTTAAGTGTCTCAAGAGAGCCAAGAATAAAAAAGAAAAGAAAGCTTGGCGATCACAAAGAGCACTTCGACAATCATCCATTAGTCGTAAAATGTCTCGTCGCAATGTTTCTGTTCGAGTAGATTCGTGCCTATCACATATCGAGGAATTGATCGCTCGATAAATCATTGAACAATTTCATCTGAAATCAGGCTAGGAATCACTAAAATTCGCTGGAAATCGCAGGAAATCGCTAAAATCGAATGATCATTCCTGATTTCCTCGTGATTTCTTCAAATGTATAGGAAATTATTGAAAATCATGAAGAAATCGTTTGATTTCGGGAATTGCTGGATATCACTCATTCCCTCTTCAAGGGAGCAAGCATTTATCAAAATTTTTCTATGTACAGTCCAGAAATCACTGATTTCTAAAATTCGGAAATCACTGGAAATCGTTGAAATCGATTCCTTTTGGAAATCGTTGTGCCACCGAATCTGCGAATGACCAACCTGTCGAATCATACCGCCCTCTCTTTTTCTACAATTCCAAACAAGAAACTCATTAAGGTAGTCCTATCGTTACAGCCTTCCCGTTAGATTTCACTGAAATTTTGCAGAAACGTTCTTTGATGTCATATGTATATGTGTGTAAAATTTCAGGGTCCTTTATCGACTCAAAAGTCACGATATTTTTTCTTGAAAATCGTCACTTTTCGCAATCTCCCATAAGAACCCGTGTTAAATATCGCAACATTATACAACGAGTATCTCGATCATTTGGTCGATGAAGCC
>JAPYZT010001289.1:0-41182 GCA_030522965.1 Tryphoninae sp. A BG-2022a
GGTGATATTTCGCGGAGTGTTCTCTCTTCCGAAGGGTCGGTTGAGAGATCTGAGAGAAGACTGACTTGTCGTGATCGCCGAGCAAAACCTTGAAGTCGCCTTCTTGAAAATTCGTATATGTCCAGAATTCCAAGACTAAAGGTCATTGGTGAAATTCATTTATTGGCGATGTAGGCGTAGTTTGCTACGACCAATCACGACAAAGTTTGAATACCGGAAAAATTGGTAAAAATTCTTTAACATCTGCGTAGAAATCCCCAAGTGGAATTTTCCTAATCTGCTGGTTATCCTCCTTGTGTCAAAAAAGTCACGTATACACATTTTATTTTGTCGTGAACTATAAAAAGGCATTTTGTATGGAAAAAGGAGGATAAAACAATAAAATACATTTTCTGTTGTGTCTGGTCGCCAAATGTGACTATTTCTATTGTTGAGTTGTAGCGAGTCGAGCGACCGGCTTGTAGACCCTTTTTTATGACTGCCCAGTAAGAAAAAGGACACTCTTACTCGGCAGATTGTCGCGGGTCATAGTTTTAATATAACTGTTTGAATTTATTAATTTTCTCTCGGCCGGTCGTCGTGCGACGGAACAATAAATTTTACGATCTCGCTGTATAAATATCTCCGATAATAAATCCGCGGGTTTTGATTTATTCGCAAAATTATTGGCGACACGAGTAAAAATGAGACATTCGGTGTTGCGCTCCTAGTACTTACGTGTGGTGTATCGAAGGGTTGTTTTGTACGAAATATGTATTATTACATCAGTAAGTAACTGTGGTACATCATATTTCACCAGAATCCATTGGACTCTGAGCACGAACTAGCGTCGTGGCCAAAGTTACTCACGTAATCGTCGTTAGTCTATTTCAAAGCTTGATATACATATATACATTACTGATACCGAGACAATCACGTTACCCAGCTAGCTTGCGAGGCGCCAATGGATGAAAATGGCGGCGAGTTGAAAAGTTTTTACGAGCCCGACAGGTGTTTTATCGTCGGCATAAATATCCATTGTTCGTAAGTCGAACGTGGCCTTAATGTCCCCCCCGAAAAGGATGTTAATGCATCACGAAGCCCTTTCTCGTTAACTCACTCTCACTTTTGAATTGTTTACAATTGCCCCCCACCCCATTATTCCCTGGCCTTTATGAAAACACCCGCAACATCGAACAACCTCTTCGTTCACTCGGTTGCTGTCACGGCGTAACGTATCAGGTTTGCTGAATTATCGCATCCTTCGACCATCGTGTACAGCATCACTCTTACGTCAAATTCACTCTATTTGTATTCCACAACGTAGATAATACATATAAGCCGGTTCGTGACCCGAAGAGTTAAATCGCCAGGTTTACAGGTTGACGTAAATTAATGTCCCAGCTCCGCGTGATCGTGTTACTCGCAACTCGCCCAATGGTGAATTAGGCTACACAAAAGGCACGTTCGACAAAAGGACTTGGGAAATTAATTCATTCGGTAAATCACTAGATTCTCGCCATTGCCAGTCAATCGTGATAAACCACGAGTTCCCTCCCTCTCCCTGCCTCTCATTCTCCCATCCTCTATTTTCTTTCCTACTGCAAATCGGAGAGCTGCGAAGTATAATTTCAAACTTTTATTGACTTTGGAAAAAAGCTCAATTATCAAAGTTTCGCAACCGAAGCGGAACATAGAGCGGGGAGCACGTGTAAAACACTCCTCGTTTCACCCAGCCATTCTCGGTTAGGTAACATTGCCTCACGATCCTCTTTTCTCGTACGGTTTAAGAGCGTGTAGCGTTAGGTACCCGAAAGTATACCAATACCAGACATGCGCGTTCGTACGTAGGCGGAAAGAATCCGAGGTTGTTCTCGCGTGGACATAAACTCACCGTTAACATGGTTGAAGTTGCTGGAGAGTCGTTAGGCTAGTCGAAACGACATGGTGCTACGCTCTATATATATTTATATAAAGAAAAACTTTTTTCTCTTTCTGTTTCTCTCTACTTACCCCTCTGCCACCAGATCGGCGGTTTATCGCGGGCGTATAAACCGACGTCGTTCCAACGTCGAAGCCCACCCTCGAAGACCCTTCCTCCCATCCATCGCTCGTTCCAACTCTGCTTTTTCCCACTTTTCCAACATTATTTCTCCGGTATAAACCCCTCCCCCTTCCCCTCGAAGAAATGCTGCACTCTGTTACCGCACTTCAGGCGTATAATTACATCGTCATTCGTGATCGCGAACGAGGTCGTTGAAAGATAACGGGGACGAAAAAAATTGCATCGTTCAATTATAAATTAAAAAATCCTTTGCGCGCGATCGATCAGTTTTAACGATTCTTTTTAGAATTTCGTGATTTAGGTACGAAGAGAGGATGAAAAAAACTGTAGAGTCGAAAATATCGCTTCCTGGAACACGTAATGATAACGTACCTCTTGTGAAATGGGGCGTAGGGGCATTACCGATACATCGATAGTGAATTATGGTCATGTGCGAACTGCATACACGGACTCTTCGCTATACACGACGTCGCGGGAAAGAAGCTTCGATGTGCCACCGGCCGTAACATTATTCACTAGGGTGTGCGAGGGAAACCGAGCGATATTTATCTAAGCTCCTGTGTAACTACGACCTTCAGCCACCCTTCTCTCCCTCCTCCTCCTCCACCTCTTCAACCCCTACCAATATTCTTATTATTCTGGCAAGAACTTGCCACGTCGTGAGAGGAGACTGAGTGACGACGATAAGCGAGACCTCTGTGCACACTTCATAAACATAACGCATCTACTACGTTCATCGCATTTACAACCCCCGTATAAGGGTAACTTTCGAAAAAAGAAAAGGGAGATGGAGAAATTTTCTTTGCGGCACGACATTGACGCGAGATGCATCGAGTGCACTTGACGCACCACCACTTTTTTATATCAGAAATGTTCTTTTTAGGATGTATCTATAAATATCCGAGGAGGGATATTTATATACTCGTATTTCTCTCATCGATCGAAAAATTCTACGATTGAGAGGTGACGAGATTGAAACGTGAGATTTTTCATCCGCACGAATAATCTTTACCGCGGGCGAGTGTGCGAACGCGGAAATCGCGAATGAGAGAGACACACACTCGTACACACTGGTACACCTACACACACTCACTGTGGAGAAAGAGCGTAAGAGAGAGAGAGTGAGAGAGAAGGGGAGAATGTCGAAGAGCTTCACCGCAGCCTCTCTCGCGACTAGAATCATCCATTTCACGAGCTGTAGAGAGAGCGAAGTGGAAATCCTCGTACGCGAGAGTTGCATATCGGGACTATACTGTCATCAATTCTATTATATATAGATATACAGCTATCCTACGAACGAAGAGATGGAATGGAAACGATCCGATATTCCATTTTCGCAGAGCCGCGAGACTCGTGAACGTAGCTCTCTCATCATCCTCTCGTTGTTGGGAACACGCGCGCATGGGGGAAGAGGGCTCGCGGACTTTTTCTACGAATTGATTCAACCATACACAGACTTCGTTGCACTATGTAAAATTGTCGATAGATAAAGTTCTCACAATGAGAAAAATCACGCCTGAACAATTCGACCCTTACCGCTTTAAAAAGTATAAAACTTAAAACCCTTACGTCACTTCAGCCATGCAAGCACAATTCTAATGTCCACATGCTTTTCTGAAGATACTCCGTCAAAAGATCGCTGAGATAGCGTCACTTTTCCTGATGGGTAAAATGAACAGCCAGATTTATTGTCAACAGGATAAAGTCCCTCTCTCGTACTTTCAACCCCATCCATCACATTACACTCGACACAAATGAAAACGAGGGAAATTTCTTCCACTTGATAAGACGTACGAAGTCCTTGTGGCTGTTTGTATATCGTTGTCAAATGGCGAACGAGACAGAGGGATGGGATTCAACGTTAACGCGTCGAGAATGGCACGAGTGTCTGTTTGCTCGTTGCATGGGAGCAACAGAGCGACAAGTGAGGAACTTCTGCCGATACTCCGACAAAGGCAAGATATACGAGGTTCTCGTGTACTTTGGAGAAGCAAAGCTGCGTATGAAACTGCCAGGTTATGGGTGTATAGGTAAACCACTAAGGGTCGTCCTTTTCAAGGAAGGAACGACTACGACGAGAGACAAAGCGGGTTGTATCACTTGCACGATAACGCCTTGTACGCTATTAAATAATGCAACGTACCTATCTTCTTGCTCCCTCGTAATAAGTATCCTCCTCGGTATCGTTAACCTTGAAAATTATGCTAACGAGCGTTATGTAATTAAAACAAAAATTAACCGGGGGTAGAAACTATCATTTCGCCGCAGACTGAAATTCATTTTTTAATTATATTTTTATATTTTACATTTTCATATCACAACGAGGTTTCATCGTATAAACTCTTCATATCGGATATGAAATAAATTTCAATTAACAAGTTAAGTTGAATTTACGAAAAATTCTGGAAGAACTTGTAAATACAAAATTCCCGTATGAAAAGTTCATACGCATTATTATTGAGTTTATATCTGTTCTTTTTCAGCTTTCAAAAAAAATTCCATCCATTTGAGTGGTAACAATTTTGCAATCCTTTGTAGATTTGTTAGCCAGAACACGTTGATTTAACCCGACAGTTACAACAATACTCGCTGTATTTGTGTGTGTCAAATACATAGGATGATATATAGCGTGTAACATTTACACACACCCACACATAGATGCATACATATATACAGCTAATACGAGGCAGCAGCTGCAGTCGTTGCACAAATCTCCGGAATTAATTATTTGTCTAGTAGCCATCCATACACGATGTATGTACCGTGTCTCATCCGGCTCTCCAAATCGTCGTATATGCCTCGTGAATCATTATTATTCGTCCATGAGTATTCATGAAAATGTTACTAACCAACGAGTAACCCGTGACAGATTTGATTCAACTAGTTTCGTTCAAAGTAAGCATTTCCTGTACCTATTCGAGTAAAAAGTTTCTGTTTTCAAGGTTTGTCTCTATTTCGAATATTAGCATTCTCACTTCTCTACGTTCCTTCTGCAATGTATAAGTCCTACGACTTATATTGCGACAAAATTATGCAGTTGTTTGTGCAAGGACGCGATAGGACTAAATCCAAATATACACAGCAGTTTCGTAATCCGTCTAATAATATAACCCCAAGTTTCTCACGTTCTCTCATAAATCCTATCCAGGAAGCTGTGGAAGAAAAATATACGCAATAAAAAGTGTTATTCTCTTCTATTCTCATTTTTACTCTTTTCGCACTCTCGACACGTTGCGCGCGCTTGACATCGTATACTTCCGCCAATATGTTCCTTTTTTTCCCCGGTTGGTCAAGAAGCAGCGAGAAATTTTCTCGAAAGCTGAAAGTATTTCTGATATTTGTGAAAATACGGCATTAGTAATGCGGCGTGCAACGGAGCGAGCCAACCCTTAGGAAAACATGTGAAATTAGAGGAGAAGGAGGGTGCAAAGTAACGTGGAAATACTTGTGTACACACGTTCTATATATTCCTGCACGGTTCTGTACAAATATGCGCTTATGCGATGTGAACGAGCCAAGTGGTATATCTAAATTGTAATGCGCGTAGGTGCTATATAATAGCGTATCCTTTCCACTCCCGATTTATACGTTAGTCCGCCGTTTACGTTCGCCCCTTCCACGTTCTTCACCCCCTTCGTGAACACACCCTCTATCTCCGCTTCATCACGCGTTCCTCTCTTCCTCCTCCTTTTCTTGACCCCGTGGTACTCCGAGTGGCTAGCACAAATTGCGCTTCACAATTCAGATAAGCCTCGAATATCGCAAGAGTAGCACTACCAACCCCCTGGTACAAGGGTAGTGCGTGTGTGTAACCCGTAGAAATTTATTCGAATTTTCTTCTCGCTGGTCCTGCGTGTGTGTGTGTTTATCGGTGTATACACTGACATAGACACACACGTTCGAACCTTTCCCCTTGTACGATGCCCTCGACGCGAACGTATGTCTCTAGATATCCTGGCACTTGCATCCCTCCCTGTACCAGCAAGAGCAACAGCAGCTAGGAAACAACGAGCGAACGAGCTTTTGCGAGCTCGCGATGGCTCTTTTTCTTTCTTGTCGTATATACCCGAGTCTGTATACGTCCGTGTGTACTTATAGCTGCTACGGTGGTACGCGAGCCGCTTTTGAAAAATGTCTCCTTCCGGGCATGCCAGCAACAATTCACTCGGTAATGTCCCAACGACAATTCATTGCTCGAATATAGCCCGAAGCTTCCCTCCCACTTTCTCTCTCTCTCTTTCTCTTTTTTTTCCTTTCTTCGTACCTCCCTCCTGGACAACTTTTACTTCCTCGAGCCACGGGAAATACACAAATTTCGCGCATGCGCGGTCTTGGATGATTATACGACGGTCCTCCATGCCTCGCTATATACGTTTCTTCCGTTCTCATTTCATTATATAATGAAAGTAATTCTCGTTCTGGTTTATATTCGTTGTTCTTACTCCGCCTTCCGCTTTCGCATTTGCCCACAATCTCGAGCTACTTTTGTCCATCTCGTCGATTTGAAAAGAGCGGCTTGTCTAGAGTTTCCTTATTTTTTTGGTTTTGTTTAATATCGTTTGAACGTGTCACGATTAAATAATATGGCGAACAGATCATTTTTGTATCGTATACCACATCCTCCATGTTGCATGACTCGTTATAAAACTGGTTATATCTTCGTTGCGGCTTTATATCGCTCGTGTTTATGGGAGGCTCTTATGTTCCGAGTACTTTTCATCGTTATAAAACCAACTCGGGATAGCCAACGGCTACATTTCCGAGGGCAAGAGCAACGCGAAAATCCTACGGTGATGGCGTGAAACAAAGTCTACAAGCCAGACAAGCATGATCAAAATGTAGAGATCCTCATATTATTATTATTCTATTTTTGTTGTTTTCATTTTTTACAAATTTTCGAACATCGTTTATATTTTCTTTCGCATTTTCGTGCGCCAACGCTCGGTTAAATATACGATGTTCGTATATGTAAAGAAGGAGACCAGCGCACCCCCGTGTCCTACCACGATAATCCCAACCATCCCTTCTTTCCCTACTCGTAGCAAAAATTTATACTCTTCCTTATTCTTATCCTCGTTTCTTTTTTCTTTCTTCCTCGTCTTCTCCTTCATTCTCGCCGCGCTCTCTTGGCACAGCCCCGCGAGCCTGCTCGCGATTCTCGTAACTGTACATACTATCGTCACGGTATGTTAACCTGAAGAAATTGCTGTGCTTCCGAGCGGTGTTCCTAGCTGGTTCTATCGCACGAGAAATTCCATCTGCGCGATAAAAATTGAAGTATCGTCCTGCCGGACTTTACCCCGATATCGCGGAGAGCCCTGCTTGGGTCTCCCTTCTATATATATATTATGCATATACATACATGCATATCGTATAATACGTACTCGATATATAAATATATATTGTACGCTATACGCACTTACGTCCTTTACGTACGTGTATTATCTACATGCCAAGCTACCCGAATTTATATTTTTCCACCCCCTTTGCCCATACATCCACATACATACGATCTTTGCGAATTGTGAATTTTCCCGCCTGACTAATAAATTTCGACTGTTTTTTCGTGCAAGAAATCGTAAATCTTTATTGTAAAGAAATCGGAAATATCGCGAATCTTTGAACATTTGCATTGTTGATTTTCAGCGATTGATTCGCAACAACGTGGCTCTCGCGCATTCGGATATTAAGAGGTGTGCCATTCTTTAAATGAAAATGAGAAAATCTTTCAAGCATTTTCTTCGATGCACTTCAATTTTCATCCATTGAAGAAAATAAATATTTCATTCACCGGTTGATCAAAGTAATTATAAATTCTCCGTAATTAAAATAAAATGTGAGCAGCGAGTGGTGGTAATACGAGGAAAACAAATTCTTGGTGAATCAAGAGACGGGAAACAAAAAGATTCGCTGGGCGATATGTGTATTTACTGAATTGTAAATAAGACGGTCGAAAGCGTACGATATGGTTTGTACTGCAAGAACATCATGAGAGATTTCCCGCGAGGGTGTAACATTGTTCGTTGGCTCTCGAGTTCCACCAATCTCTAAAGGGAGGACCATGGCAAAGGGAAAAAGTTGCGAATATACGTATGTATATATGACTTGTAGAAAGAAAGAAAAGAGTGCCGTGCGAGAATAATGCAGAGGTGGGCTTATCGTCGACATTTTCCTTTTGCCGAGGAAAATGTCGGTGGAAAAAGTACATCTCAGCAAGTTTCGCTTCGAATGAAACACAATACGCAGTGCTCGAATATATCTACCATAGAGACAGAGGAAACGGCGATTGGAGATCAGTAGAAAAGCAACAACGCTCTCTGTCTCTATTTTTCTCTCTCTGCCTCGTTGTTTCTTCTTTTCTCGACGCCCTCGCGGGATAACAATTTACAATTCTCTCGTTTCACCAAGCGTCAGTCCTTGTGACCACATTCGCTCCACTTCAAACGCGCATCTCTCTTGCCCCGATGCTACTTTTGTTACCGTTTGCTTTTTTGTTTGACTCGTAGAACACCTGCATCCGATAGGGATAATGTAATTCAAGTGGATTCTCGCCATCGAGTGAACGTTTCGATCGTTATCCCCTCGTTCAAGCACATCTGTATCGTCGAATTGAATTTCAAAAAAACCATATCTCCAGTATCGATTAATTCATTGTTTGATAACTATTTTCATTGGCTATGTCACCGTAGTTTTCCTTTTCTGTAGCCCAGTGTCGATGAATCGCGTTTCGTTTGCACAAAATAACGAAAAGGAAACAAAATTCAAATATCATATTTATGAGTAAAAAAAGGCAAAGAAAATGTATCGTTATGAAGGAAAAGGGGAAAATATAAGTCGATCTTGCGTACAGTCTCTTTTTACACTTTCAGGAAGGAAAAATAGTATGAAAACTTTCGTGAATATCAAGAGCACATAGGACGACATTTCGCATCTATTCGAGCCATACATATGCCACTATAGTATACTATATCGTATGTATATTACTGAACTCTCGTGTGGTATAATATACACGGAAAGTGAGAATGAAGAAGGGAGAGAGGTAGACAGCAAGAAGCGACGGTGCGCACCGTACACTTCACGCTTGGCTATCATATCACCGAAACATTCCAAATTCATAGGAATTCACCTTCATGCAGGAGGTAGTATATATGTCCTCTCGGAAGATTGGACACAAGCTTTCCTTCGTGTCGGCCCATAACTTGTACTCAGTCTGTACTATGGCACACTCGCTTCCACTTCCACCCTCCTCTTCACCGCACCTGTATGAATATTTCAAAGAGGACAAACCACGAATCTAACCAATGCATATAAGAATCATCTCCGTCGCTTTGAAACACCCTCCAGGCGTTATATTTTGTACGTTTTTTGCATCTTGTATCCAAATATATTTTTATTCTTTTCTTTCTTCTTGATTCGTACACTAGCTTAGTGCTTTATGATAAAAAAAGTACAATCGAACTAAAGAAAATACAATACTTCAATCTGGTTATGGGACAATAATGATTTGTATTAAAATACTGAATAATGTTTATGTATCGCTAATGTACGAAAAATTAATTTCTGTAAGGCAAGGCAGAGGGTAATTCTTGTGTACTGATTGTGAGAGAGATATATGGAGAGCCAATGTTACGAATATCATATCTGTATTTTTAGTTTTTTTGTAATTTGTGAAAAACTGAAATACGAGAATATTTGAGTCGTGTTTGAACTTTCACGTTTTTCTGGCTATTTGACGGAGAAATTGCAATAAACTATAAGATAAACAAAAATTTGATATGCGCGTCCTTCGTGAAATTTTCAATACGAAATTAGGTTTGGGAAGAAGAAGGCTTTTAATGAAAGATTTACTATCTCCACGTGGAAAACTTGTTATTGGATAATTATTCTCGTGGGTGGTTGGAAAAGTCTACTTACCTTGCTTTTCGCTCGGAATACTGTATAGGTTGCGGTGAACCCGAGCAAGCATGGATATACTTGACTGCACGGACGACGAAGACGAGGGTGTAAGAAAGAGGGCGAGGCCAAAACAGGCACTGGTTGTGGGTCTTATTTGGTCCATTGTTGGCGGTGTAAGGATGGGATGATGCCCTCTCCACTTCAAGGAACTCGCGACGTTCAGGGTTTCATTTCGAACTACCTCACAGCCTCGAAAGCCAACGCTATACACGCAGGCACACATACACGTCGTATTATACGGCCCCTCGTACCCGACGAGCTGCTTAACATCTCTTGCTAAACTTTAAATTGGTATAGTGGGCTCTCTTCGTTACTACCTCTTCTCCTTATGTCCTCTATCACCCTCGTCCTGAGTGGAGCGAAAATCTTCTCTGACTTCTTAACATACTGGACTACTCTTTGTTACAGCATTTATTCTATCTTTTCTCGTTATCTGTGTAATTTTTTCATAGCTTTGCTTCGTGAAATTCAAAAGGGATCATCATTTTGGTGTAATCAATTCCAATTATGTACGTGCATCGTACTTACTCGAGTTTGATCACTCGAACGTGAGTTTAATATAGTTTCATCAGAAGCAAAGTCATGGAGTGCTTATGAGACAAATTATTCGCATAACACACTATGTTAGTAGGTATTGCTGGAATTTTTAGAAATTCGAAAGAACAACGAGAAAATCATGATTTTGTTTTAGAATTGTCAGATTTTATCGGACTTAGGTGGGTAAATCGGGATTTTTTGTATTTTTCTCCCAGCTCGGAAAAGCTTTGTTAATTTCTCCTTTCTGTTTAGGAAAAGTTTTATTCGCAAAAATTATTGCGAAATAGACCTATTCGATAGGAAATTTGTATGTCAAAGGAAAACAACCACAATACTCATTAACATCGGGAAACTTGCAATCTTATAAGCCCCCAAAAGAAAATTGATTAAATAGAAAAAAAATAACCATATTTTGGGCGCCAAATCGTCATTAGAGTTCAATAAAAAGGTCTCAAAATAGCAAAAAACAATAATCTTACTACCCTGAAAAGTTTTTCAAGCATGGAAGAGTAATCGCAGCCCTTGATTCCCACTTGTCGGACCCGATGAATTCTTGAATCAAAAAAGCCCATCAATTATTGAAAATGCTCACTGCGCACAAAGACAAAAAATTAATCAATCAATTCAAATCACTTAATAAACCGAAAAACTGTAATAATTAATTTATTCGATCTATTAATCGAGTCATAATTCAATTTAAAACGAGCTAAGTGCATGCTCATAATTTTAAAAGAACAAATTCAATTAAAACCTTTTTTTATCTTCCTTCGTTAATTCGATATCATATAATTAGTAGACGTTATTTCCTTCATTTAGAATATTATACGAACCTGATATCGCTGGAACGTGAAAACGATGAATCTTTAAACGCTAATACGAATTAAATTTTTCGCGCGTATCGTAATATCGATGGTTAACACGCTTATTTCCTGCACAAATTAGACTAGCATCGAACTGTTAACGCGCATGAATGAACAGGTACGATGAATGGGTGAGTCAAGTCGCTATCCCCACCACGCTTACCTACTACGCTCGAGCGTAGTGGTAGCCGGTCGCTCTCTCTCTCTCTCTCTCTTTCTCTCTCATCCCCACCCTTCCACCATTCGACCGTCTGCCTATAGATTGAGGTAGGCCTACGTTCAAATGTCGACGGCCTATATAGATATCTAACTACATATTGAAATACTCCAACATTGTTTATATATCTATATACACTCGTATACATATATACAGTAATACTCGCGTGAGAAAATTTACATTATAATTTTTAAAAATTATGAAAAATCGACAAATTATCGTAAACAGATGATTCAAACGCCATTTTATGGATATACTTGTCAACTTTCACGGAGAATAATAGCAAAGTTAGGTTCGTGGTGAAAATTAAAAAAATAAAATTTAAGTAGAAACGATGTCGCGTCAAGGTTAAAATTCGCTATCAATGATTATTGTATCTATATCATCAACATACGCTATCTATATTATTCGTCACGAACTAAAAGAACATCTGTGAGAGGGTCCAACCGAGGTCGTTTCGCTATATTGCAGTTACGGTTCGAGCCGTATATTCTGAAGCTACCTCATAATACAAGAACCCGCGACCAAAATTTTGACACCATAGCATTACGGCCAAAACCATCTAAAGTCGATAGCTGGGATTAGACTGACCCAAAAAATAATAATATCAGAAATTTTCTGCGTAGCGTCTGACCTGATTGCATCTTCGAAAATGTCAAAAAATTTTGCCGACTTGAATCATAGTAATACGTCTGATTTTCGAAATATAGTTGAATGATAAATCTAAAACACCAAAAAATGGCTTTTCAGACGCCAGTAGTGTAGCGCCTAGCAAGGAAACCATTTTCAAAAATTAAAAATGAGGCAAAAAAAACTTATAGCAGCCCGTCTGAAAATCTTTTTTACAAGTTAATTTGGATTAGTTGACGCGAAAACATCAGTTTCCAGAAGAAAATGTGAGCACCTTATGTTTTGAGACCGTTTTGGAAATGTTACAAAATTTTACCGATCGGTAACATAGCAATCTGTCTGGAAATTATTCGACATGATGAAATATGAGTTATGCAGATGAGTTAGCCAGATGCTACGCGCAAAACGTCTGAAAACAATTTTTTTTAAATAAAATGACAAAATCTATGTATATTTTCAATATCAGACGCATTGTGATAATACCGACTGCATTTTTTTTGACATAGCAGAAACGGGCTCCCACCTAGATGTTACACTTTTGGCCGTTAATACCTGACTAGTTGAGTTCAGAATCATCTAATCTAACGATTTTATACGGTTTTGGCCATAAAACGATCATGCATGGTTTTGGTTGTGGGCCCTCGTACTATCATCGCACAAAATAATAAATTATGCAACTATGCAATAATTACAATACAATGATAATTTAAGTGGCAATTAGAAGTTTACTGATAGATCGTTTGTTAATATTCGGAGATTTTTCATTTTCCTCGAAAAGGAATTCGAAGTCGGCAGAAAACACCAAGCCCCGTTAAGGGTCCACAGAAAATCGTCTTGTACCAGTGTGCGTCGTAGATTCCTACTATATGTGCGAACGCCGAAATCGTACGTATTATTCCCAAGGGAACGGTGTGAGAGTTTGGGGCCGTGTAGGAAAGAAGGGGATGAAAAAGCTCGGAGGCAGAAAAATGGCGCAAGATTTTATCCGTTAATTGCATGCCCTAAATCCTCGGAGAGGACATTACGAGAGCCCGTATAGCCCGATAGCTCTCTTTCTGTTCTAACTGTGCCGGGGCCAGCGGGGAAAAACCTCCTCGTGGTACAATAAATAAGATGACTATAATTACTTTCAAATCGGTATACGACCAACGGAGCCCAGGAACCTCTCTTTTTTCCATTTAGGAGTTTTTCTATACAACGATGCCCTCTACATCGCAAATGGAAAAAGATAGTTTTAAGAAAAACTCTGTAAGATATGTGCACCACGTAATCCAACGCTGCACCACTGCGTGTTCTACAAGTATAATTTAATCGTACCTAAGAGAGTGAGGATAACGCAAAGAGCAAAAAAAAATTAAACAAACTCGAATGAGAACAACAGTTTTTGAAAACTAATCTTTAAACGAATACTTCTAGATTAAAAGAGAAGTATCAATACCGCAATAATTTGTCCAATCGATCGAGTAAATATTCCTTATTACCGTTTGATCCGTTCATTCAAAAATGAGGTCAAAAGGAATAAATAAAGGACTCGTAAAAATATTAATGAAAATAAGATGGTACGTTTATTTAAGAATTTAAAGGGGTCGACGGGATAATATATAAATAAATGCCTGGATGTACCGCGTTCCGTGGGTAACCTCCAACTTCTCGCACGTTTTCGGAAAGTAGAACGTGTGAACAAGTTACGAGACTGTTGTCTATATGCCAGTCCCGAGACTCTCCTCTCTCTCTCCGCCGTGGCCTAAAATTAAATCGCCGTCTTTCACCCCCGGTAAGGCGCGTGGGTGTAGCGCCCGAATCGTGACCGGAAATCCTGCACACGCGGATGCCTCCCTGCGGCGCTCGTTCCAACGGTACTCTTGTGGTTAGGTGCTCCAGCGTTGGGTGGGACTCGGTACGAGCGAAGGGTGAGCCGAGGTCTGTGCCCAAAGTTTTGCCGAAGGTCTCGACCTCGCCAACTCTCGTATTCGCCGCCGCGTTAATATTCGCACGCCGCCACACAGCTCGGCCGCGCCCGCTGGTCCGTTCCCCGGTACCTTCCACCACTACTACCTAACTTCGTGCTTTTCGCAGTGCTGTAACACGTTCCCGCCCTTGGTGCGCTCTGACTTTCCCAGCCGGAAGACCCGGTCTCGCGCCTCTGGCATTACTACGAGGATGCTCAGGGCTTTGCGTCAGACTCGAGCCATCCTCCTTTCCCATTCTCTATCTGCCCTTTTTCATCTCATTGTACGTGCATGAGCTTTGGCACGGAACGAGGACCCAGAATTTGTCTTCGTTGCATTTTAATTACGCGTTTATATCGTCGCTATATTGTGAATAATTAATGCAAGTGGTGTCAAATAGGTTTTCCCGTTTTCTTCCAAAATGTGCGTTACGTTTCCTCAATCGCATTTGCGATTTTACCTTGAGCATTCGTTACATTGTACACACTGCGATAATGACTTGATTTTCCATAGCTTTGGAACGATCGCTTTAAATCAGAAACACGATCGAAGAGTAGCACTATGTAAAAGGAAGTAAATTGTAGTAAAAAAAAACATTGGATCGAAGAAGTCGTTGGTGTAGTTTTCCGGAAGAATCGGACGCGGATCACGGTGGTTAAGCACACGGCCAACCGACGGGGCCGAGTTCAACGAACTCCGGAAGCTCGATGTGCGCGAGGCTGGGAGGGGCAGCGCGAGGCTAGCGCCCTCGACCCCTTTCATCTCCGTATCTGGCCGACTCGTAATACCCACCTCGCTTCTCGACTCCATTTACCCTTCGACCAGCCCTTTTCCCGTCCTCAAATCCGCAGTGAACACATAACTGTCGTCCAATCCTACATATTGTCGTTTTCCACATCCTCCCTATGAAAACTGAGACGTACTGAGACTTCCGAACCTTCCCCGAAATACCAAATACTTCTCCGGAAACTCATCAGTCCGGATGATTTCCGATGCGCGTAGGTACATCCATTTCGTGGTTGAATATTCATCCTGCATACGAAGCTCTCTATCAGAAGTATAAAACCAATTCGTCCCTAAATTTTGTATTCTCGAATGGTATTTACGATTATTGAAATAACGTTTAATGTTTTGAAAAAATATCAATTAGCAATATCAATACGACATTAGCAAAGCTGGAACGACATAACCGTGCACACCCTTCGCTTTTCATCGAAATGCACGGAAAATCATTGTCGAACGGAGGTCCGAGAGCAATTTTTGGAACAGTATAAAAAAAGGGAACATAAACGAATCGATAACAAGCCAATGGCACTGTTGTGGATTAGTTCGATATGTGCTTCAGCCACACTATACTTTACGTCGTCGTTATATAAAATATATCTATACATATATATTATAGTATGGATAACAGTACGATACGTACAGTTGTGTATATCGATATACGTATTGAATAGATGACGGGGGACACCCCTTCGGTCGTCGCGTATGCATCGTGAGCACCGCAGAGCGAACGAGAGAAAGATAGAAAACGACGAGAAAAGCATCGCTAGGGGGGTTGGTACGCGGGCGCGTACTCTTTTTTTCGAATTACCATTTCGATTTATGGCACATGGCGGTGCCATTGCTGTAACGCGCATTACCCCATTTACATGTAGATGCGGCGGCAAAAATACCGCTTGTACTACACCGGGAGTGTCAGCATGCACACACCTCGGCCCTTTCACCCACCACCGCCATCATCCCCTTGCCCTCTACATTTTCTCTCTCTCTCTCACGCTTTTTCCCCTTCTCCCTCTCTCCCTTCTTTCCCCGCGCGTTATCATGCACTGACCAAACATATCTACGTGTACCACCAACTCTCGTGCACTTTGCATGATTGGTTTTTCCGAAAGTCTGCCTGCGTCTACGCTAACGCTGAATTCCCGAAGGAAAGTTCCAATTCTCTCTCTCTCTCTCTCTCTCAAACAAAAATCAAAACGTGACATTCAAATAGTCGCGGAAAGATATTAATATTGAAACACATTATTGGAAATTAAAAAATAAAATAACATCCTGGTATAATCGTGAATGGGTTTGTGACCAGCGAGAGAGAAACGAAGACAGAGAGTTTGCCAGACCCGCGGAGTATTAATATCGAAATTTTTTAATCCCCGGTTACTGGCGTGTACGTAGCTATATTGAAAGGTATATATGTATGTGTATTATGTACGTTTACCCATATCGTATACGGTGAGTAAGAGAGAGAAAGAGAGAAAGAGCACGAGAGCAAGCGAGAGCGAGTGTGCAATTTGCTAGGAACGCAGCTCGCGGCACTGTACAGCTCGAGAGCGATATTTATTATCACCCACGCGTTTAATTAATGCACGAGCACGGCGGTTATTCATAGATTATCCGTACGACGACACGGTTCGGGGGTGGAAAAGGGCGACAGAGCGAGAGGGTGGCAGCGATGAAGGATGGCAGGGGGGGGGGAGATCGACGCAACCATGGTGTCACGGCTGTGAGCGAGACGAAAAGTTGTTACTCCCTTCATACTTTTCTATCAGTGAGAAACATGGACTGCATTCATTTTTTCTCTCGTCGTCGCAACCCTTTACATGAAAAGTGAATCGCGGAAAAAATTCCTCAAATGAAATATCATAGATTTGGTCTTGCAACGTTAATTTTGTCTACGAATATTTCATTCGTTTTTAATCGTACAATTTGAGATTTCCGCGTATTAAACAATTACGGTAATGAGAAATTTTCACGTGCAGGAAACATTGGCCATTCCTTGTCGCGCTTTTACTAACGGGTCGGCATATTCCGCATCCTCCGAGTACTTTTTGGTTTATCTTTGTTCCCGTTTCGTGTCTCTCGCACGTATTTCAAACCACCCCAGAACGAATATAATGGAACGATAAATAATGATTATTGCGGTCGGATATTCCAGACTAATGTATGCTCCATGCTCCGTCTCACCATTTTCCAACCTCGCATGTCCCTCAATTCTGCAATCATCTATACGTAGCAACCGCACACATTCGACCCAATGAAAAATATCGCGAGGATGCGTGTGAGCGTACGCGTGTACCTCGCGCGACGATTACATTTCATCGAGGGATTTCCTCTCCCGCGGAGCTCGCCGTTCTGATTTCCGTTACATTATTCGATAATTTGCGAGCCGGGCGTTAAAATTCACCGGGTTCTCATTTACGGCTTTCACGGAACCTCTTCAAAATTATAGTAAACCGCGCAACGTAGAACGTCCATTGGTAATTTCGATGACGTTACACGGATAAAGTCTCGGTGTCGGATTATTTCCCGTGTCGTCCGAACGATTTCGGGATTGTCCGAAGTAATACCTACTCGTGTCAAACGTCCCAAAAATTTCGAGAATCCGGAAAATTTAATTGCTCGCGCGGCAGCACTCGGTTATTCGCCGCAACAACGGTTAACGCGTTGATGATCGCATAGAGCGGATCTCGAAGCTGGAATGCGTATTTTGCGACCGAGACCGAGTAGTATTCGCACTGCCTGTCGAGCTGTTATTTCGAAGTACGATGTGAAAGATCCCTATCTCTTACGCAATATCTATAGGCACATACCTGCGATAAGAAAGAGAGAGAGAGAGAGATGCGTTCGAAACGCTGACGATTGCGAGTTCGCATATCCGTGAAACTTCTCGTCTCTTTACAACGCGATCCTTCTCCATTAAACTGCGCGACCTCATGTTCTCTCCGTCTCGCTAAAATTGTACGTCTTTCCGTCTTATGAGACACTAAACTCACTTTATTATTACCGTTATTCCGGTATAAAGTACGCGTGCCCACGCACGTCGACGAGAAGGATCGTAGAATGGCAAGAAGGTCTAGGGACTTGATACACATATATATACCTCGATACTCTCTAACAAATGAATAAGGGACGGTAGGCTAGGTAGAAGAAACAGCACCTTGGTACTTTAAGGGTTGGCCGACGTCTATTCCTTGGCACAGTTCCGTTCCTTTTCATTCCGCTAAGTTAATACCCTGTTCAACCGAATGGTGCCGACCACTGGCAACGTAACAATGTCTACAAGGTTTATTCCGTTGAACCGTCGTGGCACGCAGATGCTGGATAACTTGGTGTGAATGCGGGTCTGTGTTCCGAGACGATATTACCACCGGCTCCACTCCTCGCCATTGTCGTCAGTTTAGGTGTTCTCTCATTCTCTCCTCCTCGTTTCCCTCTGTCTATCCCGCTTTTCTGTTCGCGTGGGCAAATACGGTGGACGCGTTACCCAAGGTAAAGAATATCGTTTCATTTTCCTAAGATATTACTCACCGTAAATTCACCCTAGCGTATAGCGATGAAGTGTCGTTTAAGGTTGAAAATGATAGGGGCAAGAGAGAAGGAAGAATAGGGAATGGAGTTGTAGTAAAAAAAATATAGTGATGGATAATGGTGTTAAGAACGAAGAGGGCAAACAGTTGTATGTGTAGATTGTGAGGTTGAGGTGGATAATTAAAATGCCTCGAACATTGCGCCTAGGCGACATGTTGTATCGGATAGATAACCAATTGTAAAATCGATACAGTCTATTTTCCTATCAGCGTGTTTAAAGGTATCGTTACTTTTACACAGTCAATCAAATTCGCACTTGCAATATTTTCGTTCCTCAAATTATTTTTTAATGTTGTTTTTTTCATTCAACCGCTTCGATACGAGCCACCATTGGATCAGCAAAAACGTGTCGTGTATATTTATTTAACACATTCGAGGGTACTTTTTCGCAAGTTCCCGGCGTATAACGATGATTTCATAGTAGTTACTAAAACCCACCGGGGTAGAGAAAAATTTGTTGGTGAAAATGGAAAAAAACGTCGACGAGGGTTCGAAACACGGGGTGGATGGCGCTCGAGAGAGAGAGAGAGAGAGAGTGAGAGAGAGAGAGAGAGAGAGATAGGTATGAAAAGGAACAAAGGGCGATGCAAAAAAAATCCGAGTCCATTCGTTATCGGGGCTTTAGCGGAGCGGGACGATCACTCTGGTCGCACATGGAAACGCTTTAGTGGTGATTTCGAGGCCGCGTGGGCCATCGGGCAATCCAGATCCCTCCCAAAAAATACCATGGTTCGGGCGGACAAAAAGAGAGAGAGTGAGCTGGAGCGAGCGCGTTTACATAGACAAGCGTAAAATTCATCCAGCCTCGATGTTTGCCTTCCGATTTTCCCATCGAATATACAAATTTCCGATACTAACGAGCTATACCTATTTTACGATCTAACCGTGACTCTTTACGACGCACGGGCTGTTGTATTTCCACTTTTGAGCAAGACAAAAATAAAGCGAAGAGGTCTTTGCGCGGCGGAAAATATCGCCAGCGATACCGCGTGCACGATATCTGTTTTACGGTATTTTATCAGAATCATGTGCCCAGGGTGACAAGGGTCGAGGGAGAAAGGCCAAAGTTGCAAACGCTTCTCGCACACCGAGGATTTCTCCAACAAACCTTGCCAAAACTGACCGGTAGCACTCGGCGGTGATAAGCAATAACACTAAATCACTCGAGCCGGCAACACACTTATAATCTCTAACTCCCTGTTATATTACATTTCCTAGGTATATTTTCTACCAACCCTCGCGACGGCACATTCGTCGTTTATTTTCTATCGTAGTATAATATTTTATTGAAGCTCGTCGTTTCTTTTAGAACGTTATCCATTTTTTATGCACTACACTATCCTTAATCCATTTAACCCTTGATCAAGTTAAAGAATTAGATAAAACCAACGAGCTTTGATTTCATTTATTGCAATTTGAAAGAGCAAACTATGAACTCCGTATCTCGATCACCCTGACGATTTTCCAACGTTCTCTGTTACAATGATTTGCGTGACTCGAGAAAAGCCGTTTCAGCACCACTGATTATTTCATAGACGTAGCTCGTGATAAGGTACCGGTTCGGGCAATTGCGGAGGCAGGGGCGAGAGGTAAAGGGAGGTTGATTCGAGACGAACCATAAATCACGCAAGAACCGTAAAATACAGGAAAACCGATCGATCCTAAAGTCTAGGGACTCGCGGGCGCGAGAGCAGGATAAGGCCGCGCGCGCAAGCGATAAATCACTATCGATGCACTTCCCCAATCGCATGAATCCCCATCGCTGACGCGTTGAAAGGTACTTCTCGCTCTTTCCTCCTACCGTCTTTCCATGTATAAGTCACAGGCGAAAACCTTCGATACTTTCCTACACGCGGGGAGCTCTCCGACACATTTACAAAGGACTCTTACTTCGCGATCGGCATGAATTCAGCCTGACGGTAATAAAGACGAGTTGCAAGGCGATAAGTCAGTCTCGTTGGGGTTTGTTCATTTCTTAAAATCTTGCTCCTTACTTCGAGGTTAAGAAAAAAAACGTCCCCGACATACGAGACTTACCTACCTAGCGAGATCCCTCACGGGGTGGAAAGTACTGTGGGGTGCAACATTACCCTACTTCCGTTCCCTATCGCTTTACTTCACCTCGACGAAACGATTCATCCACTTCCACACCTTTTCCGCGTGAGCCGCGTCGATCCTCACTCGATCACTTATCGTTCAGGGAATAGGAGAGTCGGAACGCGAACGAATCTGTCGGAAAAGCAGGCTAAGTTCGAATAATGCAGTTCGAATATAAAAATATACAACCTCCAAAGTCGGCCAAGGATTTATCAAGGATATTGAGATATAACGAGTTACGGAACAATTTGGATGACTGCGAGAGAGAAGTTTGTTCTTGTAACAGTTAATACTCCATAAATGATAGAACTGACTCGAATAAATTAGACATCGCACAGGTACGATAAATACCGGGCGAGTGGATGAATCTTCGTTCCATCGTGTTCACGATTCCGAGAGATCGTTTGGTCAGGCCGATGTCTTTGCAACCTAATATTAATATGTCCTCTTCGCAAGAGTCTACCCACGGTGAGAGAAGAGACAATAGAGAAGATTGTGTTGAATGCAGTAATCAGAGGGTAGACTTCGAGTCCCCCTAGAGACTTGACTAGTTCTCCGCTATGCTGCTTTCAGCTAGTTTCTACATCCGATGTACTTCTCCCTCTCTCTCGTTCTATTGCAACTGTATCCCACTACTGGATCTCTTCTCGTCGGTCTACTTCTCCCTTCCTAGGTATAGCTTCCATATCCTACTCGCTTTACTCTTGACTCTGTGTACCCGAGCCTCTAAGGGGATCTGTTGGAACAGTATTAGAGAAAGAGAGAGAGATAGAGAGACATGTATGAACCTACACAAGAGGTTTGTAGTGCAGGCGCAACCGGATAGTACAGATCTCGTTGTCTAGGGTCGATGTTACTACGACTATGAGAACATGACCAACAAGGCTTGTTCGTCTTCCATCCTTAACTCCCTTTCGTGCCAAGGGCGATACGTGTCTATGTGGGCCATTACCCAGAATTCCCCAGCGTACAGAACCGTCGGGGTTTCAAATTCATCCCCGAACTAACATTACCTCATTCTTATCGTCCTTTACCCTGCCTTCAGCCTTGATCGCTACCCCGTACCTAGGAAATTTGTCACGTCCGTCCTTTTGTGCTGGCCAAGTGGTCACTCGCACATTGCTCCATCTCATTCTTTGGCGTTCGACCGTACTCCAGCCTTATCCGTGAGAACATAAAGCTCATCTGACTGGTTGCTCGTGGTTATAATAATTCCTTGGATGTGTGCATATGTTGTCAGCAACCGATGGCCCGGGAGCAAGAAGGGAATTGGATAATGGCTTTGGTGCTGCATCTCATTTTAGTCAGACCCAGGAAAGCTACACGTCGTAATGAGTGAAAATCCTTAATTATACGGTATTATCTAAACGACCTGATGGCCAGACCCATATGGAATGGTCATCACGTTTATAACACAATTCTGTGGTCCTACGTGTTGTCCATTTTCTCATATTGTGCGTATTGAAAAGTCTGGGCTGAAAGCTCTTCCCATTTCTCAATGTTTTTAGATGAGTTTACCATTTACTTAAAAAAAAAAGAAAACGTAATGAAGTTCTGGCCTAAATGTCGTTCCTTTTCTTTATTTCGTCAACTAAAATTGAGAACAGAAAGTGTTGTTCACACTCGAAAAATAGCTAGATTGGACATTACTACGAGGCCACACTTAAGGTAATGAAAATTAGAACGTTGAGAGCGTTTCCATTATAGTCTTAGAATCGTTCTGTCGATTCAAAGCGACAAGAGTGAAAGTGAACATTGCCGAAGCTGAATTCCCGCGGATTCGTACTATACGTCCCAACCGCAAATCTTCCACCGAAGCGAAGGTGTGCAGCAGTTTCAACGAGACACTATGTAGGAAGTAAATGCGAGCTAGCGCACCCCCGTGGCCGCTATAGCTAGCGCGCTGTTACCGAAAATTAATTATCGCTGAACTCGGCGCTAACCTCGTGCCATCCTCCTCGTAGCAGGAATGTTTCATCGAATTAATCAAGATTCAAGACTCTGAAAGCAATGCCCATCACGAAGACCCACAGCCCTACAACGTTCGTCTCTTCCCAGACCCAGCGGCGACGATGACGACACCGACTAGTCCGTTATTATACCGAAAACGATTTTCCTTCCATTCTCCTCGTCGAAGTCTCTACCCTTTTCCTTTATCTGTCTCCCTTCCCTCCTCTTGTTATAGTAGAGCAACGACTAATTAAACGATAGAGCGTTTCATTCAATTAATTAGCGAGAAACTAGGCATTGGACTTCGATCCTCTATCCCTCGGTCTATTCTCGCTCACCTGGTGACACAAAATCCTTCCATTCACGCTGAACGCCTCATTGCTGTTGTTCTGCTCTCTGCTTTTGACACTATCGCGATATCCCTTAATCAAGGAGATATTCTCCAAATTTCAACAGTTCACTAAATGATTTTCTTCCTGTTCATCATCATCTGCATGGAAAACCGTATGTTTCCCCAGAAATGAAAAAAACTCTATTGTTCCTTTTTCTGGATGAACGGTCTTCATATTTCCCTTCACTTCAGAAATAACCAAACGGACTATTAATAAGTATATTATTCACTTAATATAAATTTTTGATTTCTCCTATTGGCGATTTTGAGGACATTTTCAAGGAACATTTTTAGTAAGAGTTAACTCGGACGAGGGCGCCGCATGCTCGGTTTACTCTTTGCGTGTGAGAGTCAGAGAGGTAACGAGCGAGGCAAAAGTGAACTGCGCAAGAACGTGATATAGGGCGATGGAGAAGGGAACAGCGGAGATGGACGAGAGCGCAATGTCGTCCCTTGGGAGAGCTGAAGAAGCAGCGCGACTTTATTGCAGTAATAAGAGTTATCACCCGGTGATAACTGGGCTCATAACTTCGTTGCTCGATGAATACATTCTCGAGAGAAACAGAAGCCTGCGAATAACCGACGGAGCAACAGCGATAGTAGTATATACAATTTTCTTCGCCTCTCACATTGACAAACGCACACATTTAACGTATACGTAGACGAAGATAAGTCAAATGTGACTACGCACGTGTGGGTGTCACGCGTTCTTTACACAAGAAGACGTCTCCAACGGAGTAATTCGCCGCGGTCTTTTACCTCCCAGCAGGAACTTAGCATATAGCCTCTCTGGCATAAAGGACCAACATAGTGGATAAACCTCGGATTATTATTCAGATACCAAGCAGCACCAGTAAAAGGTGGAAGCACCTGTGCAGATTCTCGGCGAAGTTCTGACGGTAAAATAAAATCATGGAGAAGAAGTAAGAGAGCCAGAATGGAAATACGACTTTCAATTCCGTAACTTTCAATTTCAATGCAAACATTTAGGCTTGATCAACATTAAATCCTGAATATTCCAATGATTAATACAACATTCACTGTAATCCGTTTTTTTTTTCGATCCATATTTCAACAAACGCACATCAATTTTTCCATTCAATTTTCCCGTACATATGCCACTGTTGTTTAAACCCCGTCTTGACCACGAGTCCGTTCGTTCGTGCGTCGAAAAAACAATGATGAAATTCTTTCGTTTCGTGGCATACGGCAACTCCGCTCCGAAATTTCGTTGTCGGGTCTGGTTCGTTCGCTATCACGATCGAACGAGTATCGAGCCAAAGATCTAGCGATATTGTCCACGAGCTATTGCGAGCACGTTCCCGCACCAAACTCGTTAACCAACGTGGAAAACGTGTAACGAAAACTTTTTCCCGGGGTGTACGCTGCGAGCAATTCTCGCACAGGAGCGGATTTGTTCAACGCGCCTGCCCTTAACGAAATACACATCATCAGTGTACAACACGTTCGAGCTTATACATGGCTATATATATTTATAGGTGCATGTATATATTGGAAGAGTGTGGGTGCATGTATGCGCCGTTGCACGGTACACGGTAGATGTGCGCTCTCCCGAGCATCGTGGGGTAGTACTACAAAAAAATCGTGACGATGATGGCCCATTGTTCTATTTGTAAGCCTGTCAAGAGAGCAATGGCTCGTTAGTTGTTGTGCACGGACGGTCAGTCAATCAAGTGTCTGGTGTGTTCTCGGACCTTCTCCACCTCGCTCCGTGCTTCTCTATACCCATATAACACAGTTTTATCGTTCGTGTACGTAGATGAAATAAAGCCTCTTCTATTGCCGAACGACGCTCGGGAATGAGCGTAACGAAACCAATAAATCTATGGAATTTTTCCAATTTCTCTTTTCAGCGAGCTATTTTCTTGTTTTCATTTTTTTATTTTATTTAACAACGATTTGAAAACGGAAACATGGCACACGCGTATATCGCAAAAATGTGTTTCTTTCATTATGCAACTGTGATCCAGCTTAAGGGAGTATTGGCGAATTGTTTTCTTTTTTAAATATCTAGTCAAGGATAAAAAAAAAGGATGACGCTTTTGTGTCCGGATTAATCGGGTAATTAACATGATTCCATTTTCGCCTCGGTGAGAGACGAAAGGGCTGGAGAGGAAGGGATGAATTGTGAAGAGCTTCGCTGTGTGGAATGTCAGAGGAGGATGGGAGGGGTAGGCCTTGCGCGCCAGCATTCACTTTGTTTCCGTTCGCCCGATCACATTTTAATCCTCTTTGTAAATTTGTGATTTATCGATGCGATTTTGGCTCCCTCTCCATGTTTGGACGGTGGTGCGATGCTGGTGCATTCCGTCGCTGATGCTGCTTCGCACGTTTAATTGGAGAGGCTGGAATCTGAAAAGGGATTACGGATACGACGAATGGGGAAAGGGAGTGCGGAGGGAGTTAGAGCATAGAAGAAGCGCTAAGAGGATTTCGAAATACAAGCGGAATCCGAAAGCTCGCGTCAACATAACGATTTTTTTTATCGTGGTACCGTAAAGACACACAAATATCTATATACAGTAACCCAGGGTCGAACCCAAGATTTATTTGTCTAAAATCCACGTATACAATAAACAAATAATTAATACAACTTTTTCTTCTTCTTATTGTTTCAGGTAAGCTAATTACGATAAAAGTATCTTTGATGTTCGATAAAATGTCCGAATCAACAGGGCGTACTTTCTATGTGGTACTACTCGATTGGTGAGTATATTTATACATTTGCGGTCGAGGGAAAATACACGATGAGAAAGGCAAATTCACTTTGCCCTGAACACTCAAGTTAGGACGTAGAATTGAAATGGGTAATTGTATTGGGATACTGTGTCGACTGCCGAGCGGCTTTCAGTCTAACTTTGCTTAATCCCTGGAGCATCAGTATCGTGACGGCCTAGCTGCGAAATACCTTTCTAGTAAATAGTGACAGCGGACAACGTACTGAGATAATTTTACTGCCTGTGTCTATATTGTGTTCTAAAACGTATATAAAGCGTAATGTTCTGTACACATAACGCACTGTGTTCTTTAAAGCCGATATATATATGTATATAATGCTCACGGATTTCAGTTTAGTCGATATCAAGTTCTTGGTCGGTTGGCGTAGTTGTGCTGCCTATTTCGGGAAAGCCTTATATTGATAAAACTTTGGCGTGGTGGTGCCTGTGTACAAAGACTCACCCCTGTGGCTCTACCTACCGGCATTTACCCGTATTAAACTATACATCAGTCTGAACGCAAGTTTCTCATTGCAGTCCCTTTGCGTATATGTAAATTGCGCGCATTAGAGTTGAAATATCTTTGAATCAAGATTGGAGAAATAATTTCATGAAAATTTCGAAAATTGTTTAACAACGTGAATAATGATGAAAAATGGCTGAGAATTGAAAATATATTTGTAAAAAAAAGATTGGAAATAATGTTATCTCGCTATTTTTGAAATATTCATAAATATTTGTTTGTCATTTTCGAGGGTTTTGTAATATAATGAAAAAAGTCATATTTTTGGATAATTTTTTTAGAAGCATTTTTCATAATTTTATTGTTCTAGATTAGATCCTCCTCATACGATGACATAAATGTCTTTGTATAATATTATCCTCTCCACAATTTACTTCCCCTCCACGCTTAACCACGAAACGAGCGAGAATTCTCGCCGATTTATTCCGGTGTCTCGTTTTGGCTACCGTAAAAAAAACGTTAAAACGCAAATATTGGACTGTAATTTTCACCCTATAGCAGAGTCGACAGAAGATCTAGCTAGCACACGATAGTACAACGTAACTGTGTACCTAACCGAGGTCGTGACAACGTTGGACAGAAACTGAAGCGTAGATGAATAGGCAAGTGTGCAGGTACCTTCGGGGTAAAAAAGAAAGTGTCCAGTTTTAATATAATTACATTCGCAAATATGTCCACTCATCAAACAGAAAATTAACGAAGACTTATATATAAATCTCGTCGTTGATATAAAATAGTGTGAATTTAATGATAACAAGAACTTAAGGTCATATCTCCGATCGATACGCTATAAATGTGCGTCTCTCGTTTTACATCGTTGTAAAACATCGGAAATAATTCATGTAGAGAAGTATCGCCGTTTCGACACTTTCCGCGAAGTCCATTCCCCTAACTTTATCACCGAAAACCAAGCAACCGATATATGGACACCCTCCCATCACCAAGATTACGAAATAATACTCGAAAAGAAGATCGCCTCTCGGTAGTGTTCCTCCAGGATACGAGTGTATTCCGTTGTATATAAATGCTCGTGAAAAGCGCTTTCTCCCCTATCTCGGTCGAACGGGTCTCATCTATTTGAAATATTTTCCACGACCTTTTGGCTGGTCGGAGATCCCCCTAAAATCCCGGAAAATCCGCGACCTTTTTTTTACTCCGAGTCGTTCTCGACTCCATCTGGGCCACTTGTCACTTCTACCCAGAGGCATCTTAGAATTAAGTAAGTCTGCCATCGAGATACATAAACAAAAATCCTGACGGAACATCCTAACTTAGAAATAATAACTGAACGTATCGGTAAAAGGGGAATCATACGCCAAATATGTGCAAGACAATGCCAAATGAGACAATTGATAAATAAAAAGACGGGTGTACAAAACGATATAAGTATAAAAAACAGAGTGTGGAAGTGAACGGGAGAAAACGATGGGTGCACCAGCGCTCAGTCGGTCCGGAGAACGTGGAGATCTGCCGTACCGACTGCGTCCCGTCGCTTCGCGAATGTGCGGGTGGGTACAGAGTAGCTTCGGCTTAACGGAGGTTCTCTGCGGGGGTGTTCACTGTGGAAGGTTGGCCAGAGGCACAGTGAGGGGAATACCCTCTCCCCAACCGTTCCACAACCCTCCCCCATACCCCTCACGTTCTCTCTCCCTTCAGCACGTGGTACGGTTTTCAAGAGGAAAGAGAAGGAGAGTAGGGCGAGGACGAGGGAGAAAGAGAGATAGGGATAGAGAGCAGCGAGTGGTTGGTGCATTATTGATCCCAGTGTGTGCGGACTGGGCAAAAAAAGGAGAGCCTCCGGCTAGGCTCGAGAAAGAGAGGGACTGATAAAGTCCCGGACCAACGGTATACGCAGACCGAGGGTGAGAGAGAGAGAGAGAGAGAGAGAAAGAGAGAGCAAGAGGGTGGGAGATAAAGACAGGAAGATCGAGGGAGTGAGAGAGACGACAGATGTGCCGAGACCAACGGAGCAGACATATTAGAAATGCGCGTTCACATCCCTTACCAGAGTACGTACGATTCCAATGAGCCTTCCTCGAGAATTTAAGATCTTCGCAAAAGCTCACATAACGAAGCAAACGTTTCTGCCCTTACTAGTTTGCTCGTCCATACGATTTTTTCAACCCCTACGATTTCTTTCAGGAAACTTGTTTTTTTTTTAGCTAGTTCAACGAGATAGAGATGAGCTCATTATTTTCTCGTTTCAATGTCCTCCATGATTGTTTACAACCTGACAGGGAACAAATTTGATCTCTAACTTGACCAAAAAAGATTTCCTGCGATTTGAATCGAACGGATGCCAATTGAAGAGTCCTAAGCTTAGTTGATTTTGCACGAGTTTTATTATTAATAGTTGAGTTTTACTGTTAATAGTTAATAGTAACAGTTAATATTTGTGTAATGTTAATAGATATGTATGTACATTCCATTGAGTACGAAGAGATCGATAATTCTTTTACGACAGTTGTGTACGCGCTGGAGCGCACGCGGCACGATAACGCTTTCGTTAATGTAAATTTATGATTTTCCCAGAGGCTAAATATATATAGAAGCGTTCGCCGAATAGAGCGAACGATCGGGGGACACGGGACAGGTTTATTCCAAGATTATCTCGCGCGTATCTCGTTATATGACACTTGCCGAGAAACAGGGATAAGAATCGCAAAACCAATGAACTTTTTTTCTTTCTGTTTAGCCCAAAGAACGAAGCAGCACGAGAACTTCGCAACACAGTTTTTCCCCTTTGGGCTCTTTATCGCCCAACCGCTCGTTTTTGATATCGAACTTTTTTACATACGACTTTCATGCTGACACACACGAGCGTTTCCTCCCTCTCGTCTCTCGCATTATCCTGCCATCGTATAATTATGATTGACACGAACGAAGAAAACATTATTCGAATAGAAGCTTCGATTGGTTGCGTAGTTTCCTACACACATACGCAATTTATATTCGTCCTGCGAGTGCCACACAATACAAGGGAACAAAAGAACTGTAATATTTACGTAGGATCGTGATAAATTCGATAATGATTGTGGGATTGATTTCATGAATTCCCATTCCATTTTATTCATTTTTTCTTTATATCAATCCCACGCCCGACTAAATAAAATGGTTTCGGTTCGTTCGGATGGTTCGAAGAAGCAAGAAATAAAGGTGGACGCTACCAGATTGCGATTCACTCTGCAAAAAAAAGATCTCGACCTTTGCGGTACGAACAATTCGAAAGGATTGACGAAAGAATCCTTGTACGTCATGAATCTTTGACCAACGAGAGTTTTCTCCTATAGATCTCGTTCAAGAGTTTTTTTGCCCCGCCATTGACGAAACCCCTGAACGTTGAATGTCCTTTACAGTGAGTTTTTGCTACCCTACCGGACCTAAATGCAAAACCGACGAGGTCTTCATTTATTTTGCGTGGCACAGATGTTGCGCGGCTACGTGGGTGTATTTTCAATATACGTGCATTAGATCCATATATATATACAAGTATACGTCTCGTGAATATACAACTGTATACGGGTGCATCGTGGGCGAAGCAGACACGAGAGACTCGCTGCTCTGGGCGCACAGGAATAAAGGGTAAGACGTGAAAAATTTATGAAGCTTCAGCACGGCTCTGTCTTCCTTCTTCGTTTCCGTGGCACAATCCACACTTGTTTTTTTTTTTTCGTTACTTTGCGTTCGCATCAAAGTCTAGCACGTATATATATTCACACACACACTCACATATATATATATATGTATACAGTACTAGTGTGCGAACGAAGAATACTTTAGTAGGTATTTCCCAATGGAAATATATATATACATAGTATGGGAATATATATAAGTAGAAATGGATGAAATTGAAAAGTTTGTGATGACAAATTTGATAAGCCACTTTCTAGCCCAAATTGTTTTTGAAGATATGGTGCGTGATCGAAATTTTGATCCACAGAATTTTCGAATCAGGCTGTCGTCGAATCTATCATAAACAACGACAAATTTATTAAAACGTAATGTTCAAAGGATAAACGAACATGTTCACAGGTATTTATTTGTTTCTCAATAGGAATTGTTCATACGTTGTTTTGAATGGAAATTAAAATAAACGTAAAAATGCATAAGAGCTTGTAGTTTTTAAAATCGATGAAAAATTTATTTTTTATTGAACTTTTCTCGTTGCTCATGAATTTACGAAATAAACATCAAAACAGCGTTAAAGTTGCGGGCCCTACTTTGAACGGAACGATACTAGCCGAAATAAAAAATGTGGTCCTTTACAAAGTCCTTTACAAAAACGTTTTGGCAATGTTATCAGTATTGATAATGGATTTCGTGACTTATCGATTCGAATGATTTTTGGACGTTGAGTTCGACTTCGTGGCTTCATAATTTCGTCGTCACAAACTGTAACACCATACTCGAATTTGAAGAAAATCCAAAATAGTTTTGTCACGTCACGTGATCTTTTTCGTGTTTTATTTCGCAAACTCGAGTCGCAATAATCCATTCTTAGCGCCAAAAATACACAAAGCACGGTAGTAATTTCTCTACGATGCGCTGAGTCATAGAATAATAACATAGGTAGAGAAATATGTAGATCATTCCATCCTGCTCTTTCTCTCCCTCTCTCTCTCTCTCTCTCTCTCTCTCTGACTCCCTCTTTTTTCTTTCGTCTTCTTGTACATATAAAGCCGAGAGGAAATAGTTGTATCTAGCACAGGAGCCCACTAATTAAATGCATCAAATAATTAGCGCGGAAACAATGGAAATTCACGAGCAACGGGAAATGCACTCGAGTTCCCACCGCAATCGCTCTCCCAGTTTGGCTAGACGTTGTTTTCTAGACTTGCAACGCTGCAAAATTCATGCGCTTTGTTTCGGTATATACGAGAAAGAGACGCGTACTTTTAGACGATAAATTTACACTGCCCGTAGTTGTCACCAAAATTTGCATTATTATTTATTATTATTTTTCATCCAACGAAACATACAAAACAGGAAAAACTTAAATTTCTTATTAATTCCATCGATACAAAAATATCATTGGTTCTTTTGTACTCATTTTTTATTTCGTTCATCCATTTTTCCTTTTACACAGTTCTGTCGCGTTCCCTGCCACTTGAACAATACAGACAGAGCTCACTTTGCGATGAGTGAGATGAATGAAGTGGGACGAAAAAGACCAACAAACTCTCGGGAAAACGTTTTGGCTCTTGAGCAAAGTACCGTCGTCAGGTGCTGGCGCGCAGTACACATCGTGTCTATGTGTCTGTCTACCAAATGGCATATATATTCACTAACAAACGTGTCACGTGTTTGCGCTCATTGTTTGCAGCTGTGAAGTAGGAAGGGGGGGTTTGGGGGGTAAAAAAGAGAGTGAGAGTAATAGCGGAGAACCGAAGAGGACGCGCGTTTTGTACAGGAGATTCGCTGGAAAGAGGGCGAGAGAGATAAAGAGAAAGAGAGATGACGATGTGAAAAGTATATAGACGGAAAATGGGGGCGAGGGACGTAGTCGACTGACTGCAAAACGCGGCCAACAAGGGGTTGATGCCGTTACCCAGTGAGCGCAGTGTGCAATGACGCCGGTGGCCGCGCGTCGCGGCCTCTTGTGTCAAGAGCAAAGAGGCCTAATGAATGGGTCGACACTCTCGTGGGGTTAAACGGCGCTGCTGCCTGCCGCGCTACGGGGACTGCATTTGTACTGCAGATGATACGAGAGGAGCGAAGCTTTCAACATACCGCCTTGTATACATATACGTTGAAGTACTTTCCCACACCCTTCGCGAGATCGCGCAAAAGAAAGACAGCCACCCCCGGCTGGTTTCACATACTCTGTGTCTCTTTACACAGGAATGCGTTGTGCTCTTTCTCGAATAGATTTCCCTACGTTTTCAAGAGAGGTAAACGTGCCGAAAGCTTGTGCGAAATGCTTGTTTGAGGTCGACATATAATACTTTTTATTCACCCTCTTGATTTACGACTACCTCTGGGTACTTGACAGACGCGAACTTGTCCGATTTTAAAATCTTTCAAAACCTATAAACGTATCATTCGGAATTTAAACAAAAATGAAGACAGACCTCTTCTTCACGCTTCTGCAATTTATGGTAGAATGTTCCCTTTGTCTAAATGTTTTTAACTAATAACAATAACACTCCTCGCATTATAATTTTTTGTCTCCGCGTGCCCGATATTCGAGGGATCTCGTTAAATTCAGAAAAATTTTCCGTCGAGCCCAGCGAACACTCTCGATGCCCCGAGCCCATTTGCCATTTGCCAAAACTTCCGGGACTACCTCGGTGGCCAAATTAAAAACAACAGATGCTTCCTCCCGGACAGCATGTGGATGGTCAGGGGGTTGAAGGGGGTTAGCAGAAGAGGGTGGAGGGGGAGTGGGTTGCTCATAATGTAACGTACAATGGTTATATGTTGGAGAGTCGAGCGTATACCTGGAGGAATTATAGTGAAGCCACAATGCCCTCTGCTCTCTGTCTCTCTTTCTCCTTCCTCTCCTTCTCTCACTCTTCGTACGCTTCTTTCACTACCGGTACATTAAATAGTCAAGCATGGATACAGATGCCCTCCCGAGTAAAAACAACATTACCCTAAATCGGGGTAATTAGTGAAACGGGGTACCGTGGCCCGCTCAGGCCTGTGCAACAGTGAAAAAGTGGATGAATTCTATGGTTACAGAAGCTGGGCAACTGTATATACGTGTATTTCCCCCGGAGGGGTGTTACCGTGCGGTGGAGAAGAGAGAGTTTTGCCCGAAGCCACTGTCTCTCGGTTATATACCAAATGTTTCGCGAACAAACTACACGAAACTCTCCCCTCTCTTTATGTCTGTCTCTCTCTTTCCTTCTCTGGTCCGCTCTCTCTTCCTCTCTCTCTCTCTTTCTCGGTCCCTCTCACACTCTCTGTCTCGTTTTCTCTTTCTCAGACCCACTTCCACGAGGGCAACTGTATATTTATTTTTATGACTCTTTTGCGGCGCGACCTCACTCGCCCTCCTACTACTGGTGCTCTTTTCGTGAATAACACGAGGAACCTCCTCCTCCTCCTCCTCCTCCTCCTCCTGAATTCTCCCATCACCTCGAGCACTCTACGAGGAAGCGTCCCTCTCCGCAGCTTTCCCTCGCGATTTCACCTCCACCACCGCGTGAAACGCAAGAGGCACTTCTTTTTCTCCCGAGGATTCCAGCGGTATTCTTGCGTCTTCCTCTCTTTCTTTCCATCTCTGTCGCCCCCTCTTTCTTTCTCTCTTTTTCTCTGCCTTTCTCTCACTGTTATTCGACGCGCTTCGCTAATTGAATAATGACGCTATTTTCGTTTATACCACTGTCAAGGCTTAAAAACGCTTCGTTGGAACATCGTTTCCCCGGCTCTCTCGTTTCGAACTTGTCCCTCCTTTTTGATGCCACCCCTGGACGTACTTGGGGGGTGATTAAACGCCCGGGAGAGGCAAATACCGTGGTCTTAAATTAAAAGGATTTTCTCGTGGCTTTTAGCGTAGCTCGAGCATAGTCCAGTTCGTTCCCAAAATCATCGGGCATTGACTAAGATCCGCAATGATCTCAAGAATCTAAATGATCTTACGTCTTCGATTCGATAAAAACAATCGTCTAGAAATGGCACATAAATTATTTAATTTTAATAACTGCTGTCAAGACCAAATTTTTCCACCAACAAACTAGACAATTCTAATTCAAAGTACGATTTCATCAATCGAACAAAAACGAGTAAATTAAATAAATTAGTTTTAATCAACTCGAATTAATCTTTTTTTTTTCATTGCAAACTTTTCTTTCAGACTGCCAGTAGTCTGTAAGCGATAAAATATATCAAATAGCCCGAGACCGAAAAACAGCGAACGGTCACCATAAGTATCCATAAGTAACCGCGTAAGACTGGAACCATGATTCGTGCTCTCGCTTCCCTCGTAAAACGATAATCAACTCATAAAATTGATCACCCTCCGATATCTCTCTCCCTTCAGCCCGTGAACTCTCCTCTCAGTGCTTAACGCGAAAAGCGACCACACACCGTGAACATAAAAATACAAACACTGTGAACATTCCCATACGCGATTGTATGAAAATTTACTCGAAAATGTGATTTTGGACGTAATTTCACAAACATTATGCCATTCGAAAACAAAAAAGATTGTAAAATTCTCGTTAACGAGAAGGATCTATCTATACACACTTCGTTATATTCTTTTTCGTACGTTGAACGATCCAATTAAACAAATTCAAGATCATATTTCCATCAATCTCGCAAATGACAATTTATAAATTCACTAAAGCAATTACAACGACGTATAAAACGTGCAATAACTACCATTGGTATCTTTTTCGCTTGCGAATGCTTTCAGTGAACACATATACGTGTACGTATATATCGATGCGCTATCGATACGTTTATTAAGCGATTAAATAAAACCCTCATTTTCGAGTATATTAGCGACGAGAGAATTCGACGAGGTCGTGTTCTCCGGGTCCAAAGCGACCCCATATTGCGTTAGTTTATCACTGTAATATAAACAGCAAAATTATATCTGTACTCTCTAGTGATACATTCTCTCCCTCCCTCTCTTCCTCTCGCTCTTTCACACGAGTATGTTCGATCTGGGTGCGTGATTAAAAATTGTTATGACTCTCGCATATTTAACAGTTGTTTATAACTCCAACGGTTATACTATCGTAGTAGGTAACCGTGATGGAAATCCAAAGCACATTCATTTCATCTTCATCGGCGATCATAAATACATTTGCATTTTGCATTCTATATGTAGAAACATAGGTATATACGAATATACGTAGGAGTATATTGTACTCGGATCGCAATATACGTACCAATCGAGTTCATACGGTGTTGCATCGTTATACCGTAATCCACGAACCACCGATCGCGATTAGCTCATTCCCATTGGCATACTCCATCTTCCTAAATCCATACGCGCACTAAATTTATCGATGTGTGTAGATGTCGTTATGTCACTGAGCGTATTTCTAAATTGCAACGAGCATCTGTATTCAACGGCTTGAAAAATATAAACAAAAATTAACTTTTCGAAAGCGTCGTTATCACGTAATTAACGATAATTGCAATTTGCAATGAGATTTACTTAACTTAGATATAGATTTGTCGAAATTGTCATCATCTGGCGAGTTTAGAGCGATTCATTTTAAACGAATTGTTGACCGGATGGAGAATTCAGATTTTCTTTGTTGTTGTTGAAGGGAAAAAATAAAATAGTCTTAAACAAGCAAATGGTAGTACGCGTCGAGAAATAGAGTTATATAGTGCACAGGCTTGTAACGTCGAAGGTGTAGCAGTAGCGGTCTTGATTGGGCGATTGTACCACATGATACGTATTTAAGCGAAGCTCAAATTTTAAGTATATAGCGACGATAGAAGACTAAGTCTGAGGGTACTTGGTTGACACGGGGCCATTTTTCTTTATCGCCACTATATACGAATATAGCTCACCTCGTCGTTTCGTCCTTTCCAACACCGAGCTACGATATAACACCTTGCCTCACTCAACTTCCATCACTTTCCTGGTGTCATTTAACTCCCCGAGCACCGTTAATTTTTTTTACGACCATCTTCATTGGAACAGCGATGATAACATGTAATAACGAAACTTTAATTTTGCAATCTTTGAGCCTCGTAAAATTCGTTCGGGAAATCCGGAAGTGCTTTCACCGATGTATCGTTGATATGGTTATGACAGTTTTGCAACAAATGTCAAATGCGATAAAATAATTCTTGCGATTTAAACATAAATGTATTTAAGATATTTTGTCCCAATTATATTAAATATCTTTCTTTTTAATTTGATTTCTTTAATTCGTATGATTTTTAGATCTGATAAGCTTATTTCGTTTTTACCAGATGTTTTTTCTGGTTTCCTAGGTTGCAATTAATCCACTTATTTGAGAAATATACCATAAAACGACTCTAGACAGATCATACCTAGAATCAAAAGATGTTCCCCATTTTCCGGTTCGAGTTCCACTTTTTAAACCGGTTTTTTAAAAAAGCTATTCACATATTTCTCTCTATCTCGTTATTCCTTCCGCTATGATCCATCACATCAAGCGAGTATTTCACGATGCGATGTATCCCTTTTTCGTTCGTAATGGCTCTCAATTATTCGTTTTTCGTTTGATTACGCTAGCGATCCTTTTCCTGTGACTACATGGAAGAAAGTTGTCGATCTTGAGCCAATGTCTAAGATGGGCCAGAGTACTTTTTCAATCCCCCAAAGATATGAACTCCTTGATGAAAATAATACAATTTTCTAATAAAACGCGATGGACTTTTAATTATCCTTAAACCCCTGAAAAAAAATCAAAGCTATCCAAAGATTGTGCACAGAAATGAATTTCAAAATGTTTTTTATCTTTTGCACATCCTTATAATTAAGTGGTCCATTATGCACAACCTTCATCGCTATGTACACGAATCCTCTTCGATCATCCTTCCACATGCCCGAATCTCTCCAGCTCTCTCTTTCTCTCCCTCTCTGTCTCCCTTTTTCTCATCCTCTCTCTATCCTTTCGGAGATGCTAGTGATGCACTCTCGTTTCCATCTCTACTTCTCCTTCAGGGATCGGATAACAGCGCTCATTACCAGAACGTGACGAGCTTGCGTTTCGTCTTTACCAGCGAGCCTGTACGTCGAACGCTTTACAGAAAAGCACTGGCATAGAAGACGAAGAGAGAATGAGAGGAATGAAGAAGCGACGAGGAAGTAGGAAAGTACGAAGAGCGAGCGAGATCGTGTTGAACGAGATGAAGGAGAAACTTGAAAGCTACGAAGCTAATCTATCAAAAGCGATATCTTATCGGGGAATCCGCGACGGAGCAGCTCGCGATGAAACGTCTTATCCCTATTGGTGTGCTACACGCTCTCGTGCTAAGAAATTCATTGGTACCAAGAACGTGCTAAGAGGCCAATGGCAAAGACGCGCAACAATCCTGATTGAGAAGATGTACCTCGAGGTGTCTATATTGCCGGCAAAACTCAAAGCGATCCTCGGTTCTCTTGTATGCAACATAACGAGCTACCTACATCGACTCAAAAGAATCACGTAAAACCTTGAACTTCCTAACGACCTTACAAGAAAAATTCTGCAATTGCAATTTATTCAATTTTTTATTCAACAAATATAAATAAATATTTAACTGCAAATTCAATAAATAATTCCTATAAGATTTAATAGAATTATTATTTATCGATGTTCATTGAGTTAATGACAAATCGATGAAACCTTTATCCAAATTCAAGATTGATGTATCGACAATTATTAGTTTACAGAAATGTTATTTGGCTTATGTACAATACGATCATTAATCCTGGTAGATTGTCGAGTAAGCATGACCATGGGACTGCGGCAGAGGGAGGAGAGAGGGGGAAGGATAAGTATATAATAAGGTAGGGGATGGGTATGCAGGTCCCTCCAATTCCCGTCTCATAAATTGCTGCTTATCTCGGGCGCAACGTGATCCACGCGGTCCCATTATCATGCTAATTCATGATTACCAGTCCTCTCCCTTTCTCTCTCTCTCTCTCTCTCTCTCTCTCTCTCTCTCTCGCATAGAGACGCCTGCAGTCCTGTGTGGACTTCTGCTACAAGCCCACCAGCTACCTAACTGGGCCCTCCCTCTCGCCTACACGCTTTGCCATCTATATACGCCTGCTGGTTATGGTAAATTGGGATTGATGCGAGCGAGTCCGCGCACCAAGCTCGCTCATCTCTCAATGCAAGCTCAGTGAATGAGAGCTTCGCAGCCTCTCTCCCTCTCTCTCTCTCTCTCTCGCTCTCTCGTCCACGCTAAAGCAACCGCGACAACGCGGAAATTTGAATTCTTGCCTCCGCCATCCGCACATAATTTTGTTGTAAACTAACTCTATGGTTATGCCAACATAATTACACTGAGACAACAAGTCATTGAAATTCATTGCCCGAAAAATACGAAATTTCTGACCACTCTTCCTAAACACACGTGAGATCCATGATTACATGGAAAATCATTTCTAATCATTTTACAATAATATAGCTATACCTAATTATTTTTAGGGAAACTATCGATTAAATAATTCTTAATTAATATGAAAATCACGATAATAATTATATCTTAACATAATTAAAATCTAACCCCGATGATACTTGGTAAGTATAACAACCTATTAAGAGATACAGCAATGTCTTAAGGGAAAATAATCGAAAAAAATAATAAGTAGAAATTAATACCGAACATATAGATATTTCTAAACTTCCTCGTTGAAACAAAAAAAACTTTTGCAATCGGCTTATCGAAGTACAAATTGAATATTCCATCGATCCGGAGTGTAGAGATCTCGGGGAATGTTGCCTTCCCACTTTCATTTCGTTTTTTATGTTCCATGCTCGTTTTTTTGTATCTTCTCGACAGCATTAACGCGCCTCGCTGCCTTTAATAATCATGTGTACCGAAGCAGCGTCGAGAAAACGAGGAAATACGTGGAATACGGGTTCAACACATATATATCGAAGAGAGAAAGAGAGAGTGAGAAGAGCGTTAAAGTACGGTCATATTAAAGTAGCTTGAGAAAAAAAAGCGCCCTCTATTCGTATAAATATGTACTGTTGTATGTGGACTGGCATGCTCCAGCGTATCAAAACGTTACTGCTCTAGATACGAAACGGTGCTATATAAATATACGTTGATACATACAGCATGCGCGTATATATCGCTTGAATATCCTCACGATATAGCTGTAAAAGTCCACTTTGAAATTCTAGCCAAATTACATTGAGGGTACGTTTTTTTTTCGTGTCGAAACGACGCGTGGTATTTAGCCGCAGCGACAAAACGCTAAAGGCTTTGAACTTTCATACCGAGTCGGCCAATAGATAAACCAGCAAAGGGATTCTGGGTGTATTTCACGCCTCTTCCATGCCACTGCTGCTACAGGAAACGTTTCAACGTCCCATTCGCAAATCTACCTTTGCCAGGTTTGTTTTTATTCCGAAAGGTACTATTTTTTTTTTCATTGAATTTAGGAGAAAAATAGATATAAATCAAATAATGTTTGTTGAGAGAAAGATATTGAATCGAGAATGGATCGTGGCTTGTTAAAATTATTGATAATTCGTGGTAATCGAGTTTGAGAATAAACGGAGTTTTTAGAGACGGGAAATAACGTACTGCGTTAAAAACAATAAAATAGAACAACCCTCGTGAAATATACTTGAACAAACGTTGAAAATGAATTATGAAAAACAGGCAATTCCCCATCTCATCGGGATATTATTCCCTGGGAAAGAAACAAAACAAACTGTCGAGACGGGAGAAATAATAGCTTAATAAAAACACAGAGGAAAAGCTCGTGGATAGAAGCGAAATAGGCTAAAATTACTGGCACGAATGAAGCTTATTTCGTTCGTGTATTTCGGAGTAAGAAAAACAAAGAAAAGTGTAGTGAAGAGCGAGAAACACTCTAGGGGTTCGTAGCGGCTCCTAGCAGAAACGACAAATCAAATTTTCGTTCAGACTGGCCAGGAGGTACGGGTTGGAAGGTAGTAGGGACAACCCCTTGTTCCACGCATCGCCATCCTTTTTCCGTGCCACGTTGAAATAGCGAAGGACGTAGTGGGCTATTGTTGCTTTTTATATGCAAAGTAGGGTTAAATTATCACGAGAGAAAGGAGCAACACTGGTACTGCATGCGTATCCTATATACGCGCATAAATATAGTCGACTAGCATTTGGTACAAGGGGAGGATGGATTCTGCGGTCCGAGTTGCTCTCTCGTCCCGGACGGACCAAGCTCCGCTCGGCCATTGTGATACTTGCTGACCGGAAGCATCATTGTACCCTCTCTCGACTCGCATCCTACATGTATATATATGTATATACGGGTATACGTGTATATGCTCTCGATTCTCGTACTACACTCCCACTTCTCTCTCTCTCTCTCTCTCTCTCTCTCTCTCTCTCTCTCTCTCTCTCTCTCTCTCTCTCTCTCTCTCTCTCTCTGTCTGCGTCTCCCTTTCTGTCGCCCTTCCTTGCCGATTGTTCGGTGATGTCGTCCTCCATCCCTTTCGCTTCATGTCCGTTCGTTCTCGACCCTCGTGTACCTCTGTAGCTTCTATTTAAATGAATTTTGCGTGTGCCACGAGCTCAGCAGAACCTCCTCTTTCTCTTTCTCTCTCTCTCTCGTACCGCTTCACTTTTTTTCCATACACAACAACACACAAAATTCGATGAAATAATTTCGTGGCCAATTATCCACTTTGAAAGAACTTTTTTTTCTTTTATTCTTCTATTAATTATGGAAGAGAATGCGATTATTTAATCTCGTACCCTCCAAATTATATAGTTTTTTTTTCATCACAGTTTCAAATTAATCGAATTATGCTAACTAACGCCTTGAAATTCAGGACATAAAAAAGTTTACGCTTTTCCAGAAATTAACAAATTTAAAAATCATACTATCCGCCTCCATAAATGTCGTTCGATTAAGGGGCTATACCAGTGTAATCCATGAAAAATTAGGAAATATTCGCGAATTTTTTTAAAAGAAAGTACTCGATAGAAAGTTTTGAAGTTTTTTAGACATAATAAGGTATATTTTCAGCTATATTTGAAGATTTATTTTTACAAAAATATTGAACAATAACGGAGTTATGTGCTATCTTCGGAGGTGCGAAAAAAAAAGTTCCCCAACTGCTGACATGATTCCAGCTGAATGAGTAGCCGAAACAAAAAAATCAAAAAAGGTTATCAAAGTTGAAGGTATTTCCTATACAATGACCTACGATTTTTGAAAAATATAAAAATTAACAAAATGGCGTAGTTCTGAAAATAGTTTCGTTTTTGGGGTAAAAAAATGGTCGTTTTGTTAATGCCAAATTGACAATTTTCAACCAATCA
>JAPYZT010001290.1:0-23520 GCA_030522965.1 Tryphoninae sp. A BG-2022a
AAATTGTAAATTTGCGAACGTAATACTCGCGATGTAGCGAATGTTTAATCACGATTATAAATGCTCTGTGTACAAAATTATAATACGAAATCTACAAAAGATTAAAGCTTACGGACGATGGATTTATCATTGTCAATAATTATACATACCATTCTTCAATTTCTCGTGCATCTCCAATGAATCCACAATATTATAGCTTAATATGTCATATATACATATTCACTTTCATAAAACACCATTGCTATTCCGTGTAACATAATCATAACAAGACAGCCACATAGAACATTTCCCAACGCTTGTGCCGATGTAGGGTAAATATTTTTGCTAGAAAACATGGCGTTCGCTACCGTAACATCGCACACCCAGATCTAAAGGGGACTAACTGCAAAATCGCAATTTTTGAGTCAGCCCTCTTTAGATCTGGGTGTGCGATGTGATCACCTGGGAGGATCCTAGAGGTTAGCCCCCAGGGGCTTTGAGTTAGCCCCTAGGGGCTAGTCCCTTTGAGTTAACCCCCTCAAAGGGACTAACCCCTAGGAGCCAAAAATTGCGATTTTGCAGTTAGCCCCTAGGTAGACTAACCCAAAAATCGTAATTTCGTGTTAGCCCCCTTTAGATCTGGATATGCGACATGTTGTGGAATCACTTCAAATCAAAGGGCATTCCGTGCACAAATCCATAACTGTTCCATGCGCTGAATGCAGCCAATGTTAGAATCTTACCTCAGGTTTTTACGTTGTCTTTTGTTTTTTAATTTTAGCATTGTTTTAAAATGATCGTTTCGCTCGAACAGCGCTTTTCTGCACAACGGTGTGAGCTTACCTTCATCGTTATATTAACGTCGTAAACAAAAATCGTTTCAGAGCACGCTGGCGTGAAAATCGTACGATTTTCAATACACCGAACGCACGATTGATGAACGTCTCGTTATTGAGGGACAACAAGCTACTTCACGCACAGGAGAGACGGGGTTCACGCGCCAGTGTACGGGGACCGTCGAGGCAACCCTCAATGGCCTCGCTACGCGCGCATTCGCCCAACGCCTCGCAAGGTGCGAAAAACACTCAGCGAGTGAGCCGTACGGGTTTTTATCCATTCAATTTACTAAGCAAGCAACTTTATATGAGAGTAACCCTCGTTCTCTTTGAATACGCAAAAAAAAACAGAAAAACAAAAAAAACAAGTTAATACAGAATAATTAATAATAAAAAACTAACACTAGAGCAAGAGACTTCGGTCGATACGTAGGTAATTTCTTCCCCTATTAAGACTATTCGTTTTCCTCTATCTCTATCGTGTCGCTAATCTCTCATCATCGACGATTTCTTTCTGTGCACTAATAATCCTGTCTCTCTCTCTCTTTCTGTCTGTCTTTTTATGTTCGACATACCATTTTTATTTCAAACGACGTCAATCTTGAGTTTATTTTACAAGGTCGAAGCTAAACGCGTTGAAAATTTTATTTTTTTAAAGCGCAGTACGTTGAAATTTGTTATTTCTAACTTTTACAATTTAATTTTGTCTCATTAATTTCGCAATGTTTCAAAAAAAAAATCCAATTTCGTTGAACAATTTTAGTTTTTTGGTCGAGACACATTCTCTGGTAAATATAAAAGACTTTCGTTCTTTGTTTTCCTCGAAAGAGCTGACGAGTTGCTTTATTCCTTCATTTCCGTGATTGCCGACGGCATGGACGTGACAACGGAGGTCAAACGAGAGAAGTAAGGTCGCGAGGTAAATTTTTTTGTCTTTTTCTAAACAAAACAAAAAAGAAAACCAAAATAAAAAAAAACGAGAAAAGAAATTGTTACATCGTCGCAGCGAATATTTCCGAGACACAGCACGTCTGTGTTTTATCACGTGTCCTGGGAGAATCTCACCGACTTTCTCTCCCTCTCTCTCTCGGAATTCTCTTTTTTGTTTTCTTCTAATTAGATAAGAACCCTCGAGTATGGCGTCGTTCGTTCGCCGAAGCGGTTGGTCGAGACAAAGCTCGAGCCACAACAATACAAGAGGGGCCCCAGCACCATCGCCAAGTTCGCAATTAACTTGAATAATGCTCGACACCATTTTTGGAAAACGAGACTCACGCCGATGCCATCGCCATTTTTCTCTAAGCTCGGGGTTCTTCCTCGACCACCATCGCTATGTCTACTTTCTTAACACGACATTTTTCTAACTTTCGCACATATACATATACGTATAAATATATAAATATGTCGATATACAGGGTGAATTTTATAAAGTGTAACAGGACTTATTCTTAAAGTAGATGAGATGATTACAAACAAAAGTTGCAAATATACATTAGGGATATTTTTAATAGTTTACGAGATATCAATTTTTAAAGATGGTCCATTCAGAGCGCACCGAGAAACGCTGCTGCCGCCCATTCCCGCCCTAGGAGCCAGTGTTCAAGAAATACAAATGATTACGTATTAATATAATAAATAAAATTGACTGCTCTGAATGTTGCAACCCCAAATGTAACGCCCTACGTCGTGCTATTTCTATAGCTAGAGCGAGAGTGGGCGATTCCAACGCTTCTCGACACACTCTGATTGGACCAACTGTAAAACTTGATATCTCGTAAACTATTAAAAATATCCCTAATGTATATTTACAACTATTATTTGTAATGATCTCATCTACCTTAGGAATAAAGTCTGTTACACTTCATGAAATTCACCCTGTATATACAAATATATATCTACATATTTATAGCTCATTCCCATTGTCATAAAGAAACTCGTGCTATTGTTGAAAAATCTTCACTCTTGAGACTCGGTAGTGGCGCGTTGTTGATGCTAGTTCGTTTCTCATCGCATCTCTGGCTCGAAGTCGAAGAGCACTCGAGGAACGTTTTACTTTTTTTTCTGTTATTTTCTTCTACTTCTTCTTAGTCACGCTCTAGGAATCAATTTCCAATTTTTCGCGCTCGAGAGCTCTTCAATCTCGAGACACACTAGAGTCGAGCTCTCGATGAAAAATCTTTCATTTTCACTCTCTCTCTTTCTCTCTCTCCCACTCGAATATAGACGTTGACATTTGTCGTATATATGTATATATATATATATATATAGAGAGAGAGAGAGAGAGATATAGGTATATATACATATATATATATATATTCTATTAGTGAATGAAATACGTGATAATAGTTGCTTGCTACAGTAAACGATGTGCCTGCTATACTTTTGTACGAAAGTATTGCCTTGGACCGTTTTGATAGAAACTGTGTACTGTATTACTATACTTATACTAATACTATTAGCTATACTATAGTCAATAGTCTACTTATATTTTTCATTAGTTTGTTTGATATATCTCATTATCTAGATAATTCAACGAGTTACGAGATACGTCGAGCTCGCTTGTAGATAAGAGATTGTTAGTTTGTCGTTTGAGTTGATAAAAAAGAAAACAAGAAAAAAACAAAAGGTGGGGCGAAAGCGTTTGGGCGAAGAATTTTGAACTTTTGAAAGTCAAATCTCACCTTTAACCTTCCGAAGGTCGAATATTATTTTGTTGCTAAGACATAAATGATATGAAAGAATTGATAAAAATTATGTAAAGAATTTTTTGTACTGTTTTCTTAAAGCAAAGAGGCAAGCTAGTAGTTCAGCACGTTATTAGTCAGACAAGAACCTGATATTTTTATTATTTCGCCATTAAGATTGTCCTTTCTCCAAAATTCGAGTTATTACTATAAAATCTAACAATATTTATTCCCACGACAACCTCACTTACCATTCAAAAAAAAATCCACCTAAATTTCTACATAAAAATAGAAAACAAGTAGTAATAGCCAAGATTGGTCAGACGCAAAAATTCCAATCTCCCAAAAATCTCACGCCTCGTTGCAATTATTTTCTCCAGCCATTCTCCTTGTCCACGATCTGCAAAAAAAATCAATTAATTCTTTACAAACTCAATCCTTCGCTCTAAAAAAAAGAAAAAGAAAACCATTCAGCCAAACGCTCTCGAGCCACAAAACAATTTTGTTTCTAAATTCCTTCATCGCTCTGAAAATCATGAAACCGCCTAATTACCAGGTTTTCATCCAGGCTCGCGTCGTGGAAGTCGTGGCAGCAGTGGCAACGCATCGGCAGCATCTACAAGATCGAACAAATCGCCGCCGAATCACACGAGCAACGCAGCCGATCATCCTCAACAAGAAAACGTTACCGTCGAAATCCTCGATGCGAAGGCGTAGAGTTCGTTCTAGAGTTCGTTCGTTCTCTCGATCGAGCCCTTCATCCGCACTCGTAGGATGCGTCAAATGATATATATATATATACGTATATATATATATATACATATATAAAAAAAAACAAAAAGAAAAAAAAACAAAAAAAAATCAAGACGCAACAAAATTTAACCAATTAAAATTAACCGACGACGAGCGATTTAATTACCAAATTTATATACATATATACATATATATCTATATAATTGGTCCTTTTTCTTTTTTCGAAAATGTTCTCGAGCGCCAAAAACCGATCGTAGCTCTCGCGACAAGCTTGATCCGCAAAAAAATAAGAAAAAAAAACAAACAAACACACACAACCACACATTTAAACAAAAAAATCACAAATCGGTTGTATGAAGAAGAAATTAACTAAAAAAATAATAATAATAAAAATCAGAGAGAATGAATAATTAACGATCCGAGAAGAAACGATCGGTAGGGAAAAATTTCTACTTTCAAAAATCTCAAATTTCTCAACCGAACAAAATTGTCAATAATTTTCTCAATTAATACGTAATTAGCGCTCGCGCGAACGAAAGTTACCCAAATACAGAGAAAATAAAGCAAAAGTTACCGTGTTGAGTGACGAGAAAAAAACCGGGAAAAACAAAAATGGTACTTTCGTGACGTTCTACTGCGATATCCCCGTGCCTATAGCATTCTTTTTCTAAACCGATTTCGTACACACGTTCGTGTGTCTCGCTGAACGATAGAAAATCCTCTTGCCATATCGTGAAGAACGATATTTCGCTCTATCTTCGAAAAAAGAAAAAAAAAAAAAACTAAAAAAAAAAGAGAAAAAAATGAATGAATGAGAAAAAAAGCGAAAGAAAATTTAAAAAGCTGGCTCAAAGAACCGTATCGAATGCGATGGATCGATAAAAGTATCGAAAGAATCGTCGATCGAGTCAGTGTGAAGAAAAAAACAGTTTTTTTTCTCCTTTTTTTTTAGTTTTTTTTTTTTTTTCTCAAAAAAGCACGACTCGCTCAGCTAATTCTCGACGAAACTCGGACCAAAGGTTTCTGTCACCAGGGTCCACCGATGGATTTAACGATCGTTGATTGTCGTCGTTCAAAAAAAAAAAAAATAAATAAAAAAAAGAAAATGCAAAAAAAACGCTGGGAAAAGAAAGAATTAAAAATCGATCGGTCGCCAAGAAAATTAGCGAGAGAAATTGAATATCTAAAGAAAAATATATCGAAAGGAAGACGGTAAGACGTTGCGCGGAAGAAATTTCTCAAAAAAAGAAGAAAAAAAAAAAAATTCCAAACAAAAAATCGTTACCGACCGAGAGAATCGTGTTTTGCTCGACAGAGGGTAGCCGCGGCGAATGTTGGGACCAGACCGAAAGTTTTCCAATCGGCGAGCACGACGAGAAAAACGGGAGAGATAAAAAAAGGACGAGCAAAAAAGAAAACAAAAAATTAAAAAAAAGAAAACGCCATAGAAAACTCAAAATATCGATACGGTTTCGAGATCTCTCTCCATGTACGTGGCGAACGAATGGTCGAATCTAAAATCGTGCCCCCAAAAAAAAGAAGAAAAAGCAAAAAAAATTGCGCCCTAAATCGCCAAAAAAAAATTGAAAAAAAAACCAGCGACCCAACAACATCCGGTTCGCGAGAAACCGCCGATTTTTCTGGACGCCAAAGTGTAAACATCAAGGATATTTTCTTGCGACGATTAAAAATAGCCGCCTTAAATTCTTTCGATAAAAAAAAATACGGAGTTTTATATATATGCATGTATACATATACATATAAACGTGCATGTGTATATATATATATATACATATAAATATAGATATGATTAAATTAGAGCGAGTGACCAAAAGCCCAATGCGCTGTAGTGCTCGCTGATAAACAAACAAAAAAAAAATGAGGAAGAAAAAAACAGATAGAAAAAACTAACGACTAACTATGAGAGATCAATGATAATTCAGCACCAAAAAGAAAACATAGCTCAGCTACTCACGCGTGATAAATAGAATCCATAAGGATAGTAAATATCCAATATAAAAAAAACAGCATAAAAAAACAATTTAAGATAGAGTAAAAAATTAGCAAAGTCTTTTTCTTTTTTTTTGGGTGAATAATTAAAGGTTGACAATGATTTCGTTCCCGAACGACCGTTAAATGCTAAAGTTTCAGGGGATGAAACGAAGGAAGAAGAAATGGAAGAATTTTTTGATCGTTTGGAAACGAGATTGAAATTCAAAATTATTTTAAAGAAATAATTTAAAAGAAAATCTAAATAAATAGCATTCTTATAAAACTCAGCAATTGGGTGCCTCTATGCCGTCGGGAGTGTGTTCGTGACAAAAAGACAGAATCGATGAATTATAAATGAAAAAAAAAAAAAAAAGAAAAAGAAAAGCAAAAAATTTAAAAAAAACAAAAATGAGAAAAAAAAGGAAGTAAAAGATTGATCGTACGATGCGAATGAATGATTGTAGTCGTCGGTCGACGAAGCTTGGCACTATTTTGCAATTTAGCTGATAAAAATATTAAAATAAATATGAAGCAAAAAGAAAAGAAGAAAGAAAAAAAAAGAGAAGGGACGAAACCGAGAGATAAGAAAAACTTTAAACAAATGATAACGAGTAGTTTAGTTTATGAAATAACGCCTAGGCGACTGTACTATTCTGTGATCATACGCTACCTAAAGTTGAAATATGAGAGAAGAAAAAAAAAGAGAGACAATGAGAAGAAGAAGAAGAACAAGAACGATAACAATGATAACGAGAATTATCGCGTTAAACTTAAAGACGTAGCGTAATTGAGAAATAGAGAAAAATTGGGTAACGTGGCAACAATGCCATTGCAACAAACAAACACAAAGAAAGAAAGAGAAAAAAAACAACAACAACAAAAATCGAACGAAAACGTTTGAAAAGGCGAACGATATAAATAATAAAAATTTCAATAAGCACGTTACACATCTCGATCTGTCCAAAGAAAAACAAACAAAAAAAAAACCGAAAATATGCGAGAAAAAAGAAGAAAAAAAATCGTTGGATTGGAGAGAAGATTGAAAAAAAAAAGAAAAATGGCGATTTTCTTATCGACGTTGTAGAGTTAAGTCGTCGTTTGCGTGGGCTGATTCGATTCCGAAAGGAAATTCGGGGAAGGTTTCCATTTCGGAATCGAGTTCGATTCTCGCATCGTCGGGTTAACGTTGAGGATTGCACTGACACAAAATGGCTGAAAATCGAACGATTCTGACCAACGATTAATTTAACGAAAGAACAACATTCGCGTCCGGGTACAATAACAAAAAAAACGTACTCAAAAAGTAATAGCGTTCCTTTCCGACGGAACGATTATTACGCGTATTAAAAAAAAAAAAAAATAAAAGAAAAAGTACGCGGTGATATTAACGAAAAAGAGAGCTCGAGCGATGAAAAAAAAATACTACGATCCGGTAGTTTATACGAAGCGATAGTTCGAGGCCCAGTGCGTGAAAAAAAATGCTCCTCTAGTTCACTTGCAAACTCGTCTAAAATGACATATGATACGATTAATATAACGAAACATAAAACATTCATCGTTAGAATTTCTTTGTCATTCGAATTTATCTCGTTTCGTTGAATTCATGGATGAAAATGAGCGTGAAGAGAGTTTGGGGATTTTCGCCTCCTCGAGTAGTTACACAATGACCTCTGCGTGCCCTCTCCGTCGCACGAGGCCCAATGCGACATCATACACATAAACACACATGTACGAAACACAAAAATACTAAAAGACAGAACTTCGTACTCTTTTTCTACTAATAACACTGTATTGTTCAAACATAATCTTCGAATATTTCTACACGCGCTTGCTACGATCATTACTATTAACTATATTGTATATTAACGAGAATGAGATCGAACGATACTGTCACACGAGACGAAAGTAAGTAGCTCCGTCTCCAGGACGAAAGAGAAACAAATGGCGGTATCGAGCGTAGTTCGCCGGCGATAGATAGAGGGAGACACCTCCCGCGGCGCACTTCGCAGTGAGTCGACTGACTACGCGAGTCTTGTAGCTCGATCGATCGAATAGAATATCGATTAACTTCGTCGATGAAATATCGAAATCGTGCGAGAAATACTTTTCTTTTTTATTATGATTTTTCAAACTCCTCTCTTTACTCTGTCTTTGTCGGGGTGGATATTACTTTAACGAAAGAAAGACAAAGACAAAAAGTTCTCTTCGTGGTGGGGATAAACAATCAACGTTTTTTGCCAGCGACGAAAGTTCAACAACGTGAATCAAGGGTGTAATGAAGAACTGAGTAGACGACGGGTAGTCCAGTCAATGGGGAAGTGCTGGGTCTACCCTCGTGTACAAAGTATTTTATTAATTACACCTTATCTCGATGCTTTCGTCGCGTCGGGGCATTTGAACGAAAGTGAATAACGAAACAAACCATTGCGTAAACGCGATCGTCGATTCTTTTATATATTTATCGTCTCAATACATTATATTATCGAACGCACAGGTCACACTTTACCACGTATTGAAACAAAACAAACAAAAAAATAAATAAAACGAATCTCGTCGATACACAATCATATTAATTATAACGGATAGAATAAATAATGATAATTATTTAAAAACATAAATAAAAACTACGTAAGTATTCATGAAGAAAAAGAACAACATTTAAACGCCTCTCTCAGCTGTAGAGCAATAAGTAATTAGCCTGACGAATCTGTGCCAGATGTTGATCCTTATGGAAATAATTTATAAACAAAAAAACAATTGGCTCGATTCTGTGTCGTTCGCCCATCTGGAATCGCTGCAAAACGATCGTACGCGATGTCGCGAGAATCAAAATAAAACAAAAAATAAATAAAAAAAAAAGATTAGTACATTTTGATTCCACAGTCGATAGCGAAATACTCGTATTATAATAAACACGTTAAAAGAATTATCATAGCGATTCATCTACGAAGAAAAGCGATGACAAGACAAAAACAAAAAAAAACTCTTTCACACGAATACATTATTAACCTCAATCAGTACAACCGTGTACCTAACCAAAAAAAACCTCTGTCGCTTCGTTAATAATCACTTATTAGGTCATAATTAACAACATTATATAGCGATTGATATAGTTTTTAGATTTCGATTAGTGAGATCATTTTTCAAATTCGCTTGTGGGGCCGTCGCGAACGCAGTTATACGATAATTATTAACATAATGTATTATGTCCACATTTATTATAGACATTGAATCACCGTTTGTACACCGGAGGTTCGGTGATAAAACGCGCGAGGTCCATCTCTGTACTTTCTTTCTTTACATTTATTCTCGATTATATTTTATAAAGCGTCGAACGCGAAATATTAGATAAACAATTATCGAATTTAATTCTACGTAATCGTCTATTACTAATAGCGAGACGACTTAGTCCAACTTTGTAGCCTTTATATTCTATATTTCGTATAATATATTAGCTTAACGAAAACTTATATTAACTCTGAACTATTGTACTTGAAATCTTATTGATCTTTGAATTCATTTTAATAAAATCGTACGATACCTTGAGTCCTATCATTTATATGATTTCCTTGGAACTGCGACTAGTCTGAAAATGGTAACGTTATTCAGCGAATAATAAAAAAATAAAAGAAAGATACACAGTATTATTAATTCTGAAGAAAATGAGAATTTTGGTTACTCCTGGTTATTACAAACATAATATATTTACAGTCTTTATTTATACATCGTACATAGGTAACAATTAAATTAGTTATTTTGTGACTATTTCAAGTCTATTGGTAAGAATTTTTGGCACGCCAGTCTAAAAATTCGTCGTAGTCCTCGTCGTCGTCGCTCGATTCTCCTTCGCCCAACGAATCCATCTTTTTTTCGGACGTTTGCACCTGTTCTTTGCGTCTAACGAGATCCATTACCCTGAGGAAATTTTGTTATGGTAATGTGCAACTCATTGTAAAAATTGTGTATGACTTCGTGTAAAAATTTGTACCTCGACCAATGCCTTATCTGTTCCTCAATTTCGTCTAGTTGTCGCTCCGTTGTAGCTTCCTCCTGGTCATCGGCGATTATTTGTGCGGATTGAGCAGTTTCTTCCTTAATCTCCTTCTGAAACTTGTCCCATTCTTCCTCGATCGGATCTTTGTAATCGACGTTTCTCACTTTAGCATCCATTTTCGGATCATCGAAGAAACCTTCAGGCAATGATGCAGGATTTGCATCATCCTTCGACTCCTGAGCTTCTTTTGTTCCACCCTCACGAAGCTTCTCGACCCGTGGGATTTCCGATTTTTCTGATGCTCTCAATGCGATCGACGCAGTTGTAGGGTTTGGATGTTTGGACGAATCGTCGAAAAAATCAGCCGGGAGGTTTGATTGAACTTGAGCATGACCGCTATTCTTCAGAATACTTTTCACCTTTTTGTTCGAAGTAAAGTCACCACTCGGAGATGAAGGTCTCTTCATTATAGTGGCAGACATCTGTTTCGAATTATCTCTCTCCTGAACGCTTTTCTTTGCGAGATCTAAATTCTCTCTGTGATTTTTTGAATTCAAATGTACGGGCCATATTGCTTCGCTGCGTACTATTGATTTGCAGAGAATACACATCAGCTGTCCTGATTCTGTATACGTGTTTATTTAGTCAAGGGAATAAAGGTTCATGATCAAAAGTGACTTGTTTTATATTTTTGATAATATTATACTTCAGCGCCGATATTTATATGATTAATATTTATAGAGATTTCTGGTTAAATCAATCCCAATTTCCAATAGTAATTTTTCTGCAAATATCTCAGCATAATGAATTACTGTTAAGCGATCAACATTTCGCCTAAAATGTAAACATAACCTGTTTGAATATGTATATTAAGAAAAGGATATTTTGCCAATGGTGATTCGATCTTTTTCGAGGCAGCAACCTTCTTTTTGGCCTCGTTCATCGCTTTCCTCAAATCACCCTGAGTCACTTTTCTCTTTAGCGACATTTTAACACAATTAATTGTCAAATTTACTTCTCAACTAATATGTCACTGTCCAGTTTGCGAAATGCTTCGTACTTTGACCGTACTTCGCTTGAACGCCACCACTTACCGGGGAGCGCTCGCGTGCACTAGGCTCAAAATAGAAAAGTATCATGGCCGCCCTGGAAACGAGTGGACGCGCATGCGCAAAAGGCTCCAGCTTTAAGCCAAGATCTCAGTGTGTAGAAACCCTGGGTACAATTCTATTCTGACACAGAAAGTTACGAGGAATCTTTGGAGCCCCTTTCTGGTAAGATGCAAATCTCAATCTGTTTATAATTTCTTATGAAAGAGTAATACCACCGACCGTTTTAACTATCACTTCGTAAAATCCGTTGCCTTCGAGCATACGTTGTCGTTATCACACGTAAATAATATTCTATTTATAAATTTGCTTACATTCGCCTAGCAACATGCTGTAGCATCATTAGCCTTTTGGTAATTAATCCGACTGATACACACCAGAGTATTAGAGCCGAAAAAGTAGCTGGAAGCTGGAATATATACGTATATGCAACTGGACGAGGAGAAAGTATCAACAAATTTGAAAAAAGTTACAGAAACGTCCACGCGCGGCGGTAACGTCGCTCTGTGTACTTTGTACTTGTCGTGGATAGGTCGGGACAGTGTAGTGAGTGAAAAACGTTAATCGATCAAACATTCAGTTATAATTAATGCCGAGGTGATCAAAACTGGTAAGCACCCCCACACAGAAGCTGTGAATATCATCAACGTAAGTTAAGAACTATTGTTTATGCATTATATCTGAAAATAACATTTGCGTTTTGTAACCTCAAGGTGGATTCACACTATACGGCAACGGACCGACACGTAACGGCAACGCCACGTACCCGCATCGGTACGACAAAACTTTGTAGCATGGTTTTCATTGGGAGCATAAATATTAATTGGCAACAACCTGCACGTTCCGACAACATCGCGGAACGGTTCCGGTCGACATTTTTCCAAGGAATGTTAACGTGACGGTCCGTTACGTTGCGTGTCGGTGCGTGTCTGCGAGTCTGATTTAGAAGAACGGTAGAAGACGGATCGATCGCAGCAAAAATGGATCAGGAAAAATTAGTTGAAAGCGTTAAATCGTGGGAAGCATTGTATGTAATGAGCCACTCGAGATACAGCGACATGGCTTTCAAGGAAAATGCTTGGAGAGCAATCGCAAAAGAAATGCGGCAGTCAGGTAAGATAAATGATTTGTTATTTTCAAAAGCAACTTTAGCAATATTGTGTCTTACCAGTTGAAAATTCTGTTTGATCAATCTTCCTGGCTGCGAACTAAGATATGGGCACAGAAAATATTTCTTTAGCGAAAATGTCCCATTAACAACAATGACTAAATGCATAGTAGTCAGCGTATTAGGAGACGCATTGTTTTATGGAAATTCTTTAATTTCATCATACGATATGTAATATGTATAAATATCATTCGATTTTTTCCAGTCGCAACGTGTAAAAAAACGTGGACAGGCCTTCGAGACTCTTACAGAAGAGCTTTGAAAAAGAAGCGTGAAACAAAAAGTGGACAACCAGCTTCGAAACAGAAAAAATGGAAATTTGAAGATGAAATGTCGTTCTTATTACCGTATATGCAAGAGAGGAATCCAAGCACCAGTTTAACAGAAATGAGTGATGAAGATAATGAAGATGAACAGAAGACGGAGGAATGTATTGATAACAATGATGACAAAGAGAACGATCGAAATGATAATAGAAGAGATGATAAGGATGATGATAATAATGATGATGCCGATAATAACGAGTCAAACTCTGAGAATGATAAAATTAAACGAGAATCGAATATTAATGAAAATATTACCAAAGTACGTAAGAATAAAGCAAAAAAATCTTATGGACAACCGGAAACGGCATCAGTAGGAGTAGTGCAATACTTGTTGGCGAAACCAACATCTAATCCCACAATAATACCACCTACTAATCAACGCCCCAGTGCCATTGAATCTTTTTTTTCAAGTATTGCAACAATGGTGGAAAATTTCTCTCCTTATTATCAAAATATAGCCAAGTCAAAAATATTCGCCATTGTCACGGATCTTGAAATGCAGCAAATTATGCAACAACAACAATTCTTGATACCGAATGTGCCCACACAGCGACCATGTTCCGCACCCATGACGACTCCGAGTCCTTCGCCATCGATAAGCGGAACTCCGCCACTATCTTATCATGGTCTCCCAGAAACAAATCAAATGGCCCATGAGGAAGTATTTTATAACGAGCGTACGAAAATGTAGATTGAATAAAAATTCTATACTTTAAACGAATCGCAAGTTTTTTTGCCAGTGAAATTGCTTCACAAAATTGAATTTCAATAAATCATCAAATGTAGACTTCAGCATTCGAAAATATTGGTGAGAGATGTCGTCTAATTTTAATAAATTTTTAAATAAAGCCTAATGCTTATCCTCTGCCTTGTTTTTCTTTAATATTGCGTGTACATAAGAATATTCGTTTACGTTGTTTGGTTTACACTTTTGTCGTGTCGTCTTCATCTAGAAATAAGGCTATAAGAGTCCCTTCACCGTGGCTCCACAAAGGGTCCATTGCAATCTGAAGATACGCGTAAAATTGTTATGTCTGGGCTGGTGCAGTTGCGTGACTGTCCGTGTCGTTACAGTGCGAATTAACGTTTACCCTCACTTGTTCTATAATACTACCAGTTTTCATATATTCTGTTTATATTGCTCGTAATTCCCAATTAGCTAATGTACGCGAATAAACGTTTATATTTTATTAACAATTGTAACATGATTAGCGATCCATTTGCTAATTTGTTGAATTAATACAAAAATTATATATATATATATTGGGGACTAATAACTATGCCAAAAGTTGAAATCATTGCAGTCACGTTATTTGTACTATTTAGAATATATTTGGCGAGACGTTACCAGTATTTTCTTTTTGTTAATCACAAATTCCTTCTCTCGTTGAATGGTTCCCAAAGCATTTTTTTCATTAATCACTACGGCAAAGTGTCTTCGTGACTTAGGAGCGTTTTTTTTAACCTACTTAAATGTTTTCACAGTGACACGATAGTGAACCTTCAGGCTCGAAAATAGATGAAAGAATGCAGATCATCGCATCTCAGTGAGAACATCACAGTCGACGTATAAATAATGAATGAATGAAACCAATGTTGTTACCGTATTTTATTAAATTCATATGGTTGATCATATTGTACTATCCAAAGTATACTAGTTCACGACGCTTTTAATTCGTTCGTTTATATACTCTATCCGTTCGGAGATCTTATCGTACGCGGTAATGTCGGTAAATGGTATGTATATAACATTGTATCCCTTTGTCTCGAGCATACGTTTGTACAATTTATGAAAGCCCACGACATCCGTTTCGCCTCGGCAAAAATCATTATAAGTCAGAAAAAACATTGCTATTCTGAAATTCAAATAAACATTATTAGTATTGATAATAGGTCATTATAATAAAAAGGAATATTTATTCAATCTTCGATATACCTCGAGCCGCGGGATGAATCGTTGAACTCAGTGTTAATGGGTAAACGGTGGCCATTACTATCGACACAAAGTTCGGCGTCTGGAAGATGAACATTTTTCACGTTACGACTGTTTCAGGGTCTAAAGAAAGTTTGGAGTTATTTGTAGATTCTTGCAACGTACCCAGTAGGATGCCAATACCAACGTCTACATTGGTTTGCAAAAATTCTGGTGATGGAAAATTTTTTTCAAGCACTTCGGCGACAGATTTAGCATACTCCTTCTTCTCATTCGATGTCACTATCATCGATTGGACAATATCCGAATCGCTTTCCAGAAGCGGCCCTAAAAATTATCCTCGCATCAATTCGAGAACACTTTGTTTATATATTTTATCATGAGTGCATTTTTGTTATAATCCTAATGATAATTTATTACCTTCGTAATTCTTCATTAATAACTTTGCTGCCCCATTGATATTCAACAATTTGTATCTATGCGCCATAGACCTCTCTGAAAAATCTGTCAAGCCAATGAAAAGTTAATGATTACTGTTATTGAAACAAAATTTGTCTCTGTGCTTCTTTGATTTTGTGATAATGCACGTACCTTTCACACGTCCGACGAAATCGCTGTTTAATACTGACGATATGTGCCGATTTTCTGCAAGCCCCAAAACGGTGAGAGCCCAAACTAAGTTCAGCCAGTCGGAAAATCCAGTCATGTCGGACTCGTTCAATGGTTTTATCACTCCCTGGGTGGAGTTAATATAATTTTTTCATTGACAAAATTCGGAGAAGTTAAATTCTTTAGATTGAACTGTTTGTTCCTTACCTCGGTCAGATTTTCGACATTAGATGGTATATGACCGACCATTGCAAGAGTCATAAACAACGAACGAATATCTATCGAGCGCATGATATTCACATGAGTAACCGTCCACTCGGACAGCTTGTTCAGGAGACTTTGGTTTTTGTAGCGAATTATACCAAGTGACGTGAGAATAGATCCAATAACTGCACTGTGTTCGACCCTTTGTATGCATGGTATTAGATCGTTCGATATTTTTTTCAATAATGCCTATATAGAGGGACAATTTGTCCTATAAGTAAAAAGAAAATCTAGAGTATATTGATACTAATTGTCTTGTTTTACCTCGTCTGGATAATTGAGCGATGCCATAGCATACAAGAGATCGGAAATTTGCTTAATCTCAATTTCTTTGGAGGATGCATTTATACTTGAGCACAGTGACCTTAACAAGGGTGTACTGCGTCTCTTTTGGATTGCCAGTGTTTTCATTACCTGTAGTAGGAGCAAATAAAAAAAAATTCAATACATTTGCGATTTAAATATCGCCTTCTTTCGAATTGACAAACAGCTGAGAAAATCTTGCAGAAACCTGGATCATCTGTCCCACAGTGATATTAGGATCTAGCTGCATAATATCTGTGGCTCCGGTTGATTCATAAAAAAGATGGTTTGGATTGAAGAGCTTAATTTTTGGTCTCATCGTCTCTGACACTTTTGATTTTTCAGATTTCAAGAATATCTTGCAAAGGTTCAAAAACCTCTCATCATTCTCAAAATCACTTAGTTTTGCCTTGCCCTTGTTGACCCAATCCAACAACAGAGTTATCATTGCTAGTGCAGTGTTATTTGTCATTGTTTGTTCATCCACGATCTTCAGCAATCCGTCAATGTTAACAGTGATCTGGTCCATGTTTATATTTAAGTCCATTTCTTTCTTGGGTACCGGATCAATTTTATTCCTTTTTAGGGTATTGAAAACTGCTTGTACCATTGGATTGCTAGATGTTATTACTGCTTTCTTCGGTGGTCTCAGTTTTGCAATCTGTGGGGTTTGTATGTCTTCCTATAAAACATCGGTCTTAAGATAGACTGTTCATTAGCGAATAAAGAACGTGTGAGAATAATGTAGAATTTACCAAAGTTTAAAAATCAGTAACAATAAATATAGAAAGATTTATCGACGATGATTGTGAATTATTAGTGTCAATAAAAGAGCCAAATATAGACCCGGTATCCTGATGAGTAAGAATAAAAAATTATGTCGTTAATACAAGACGTAACGATAGATTTAAGAGAAGTAGACAATTTGAATAGTGAGAATGACTAATGTTAATGTTGGTTTATAGACAAGTTCGAAAATAGTTGACAACTTGCCTTTTCTTGTATAAGTACAGGATTAAGGTTGACCGCTCCGGAGCAAGCAGCGAGTAACTGTTGGCCAGACATACGCCAGGATGACATGGGTGAAATCCTGACAGTTGCATTTCGCAGTGTTCCACTGAATTGCAGCATCTTTATTAAACTGTTTAAAAACTGTTATTTATGTAATCAAAAAGTAAAGCAAGAAAAAGAGTCACGCGAGCAATATTATTTGATGCATCGATTGTCAATTGAATACTTTTTTCGACTTATTGCAAATAGCATCATGAACGCACGGACTTACAATATTTTTATGCTGTTTAATGAGCTATAATCAACCTTTCAATTATTAAATATACTTGATATTTTTATTGTTTCATGTGTACATGTTGAGGTTAAGCGGCTAACATCTTTGAATCATTGGTTACGAAAGATTCGCGTGAGGACGTAGTCACAGGAGAAACATTGACTCACCAGAGAGCGCTAGTGGCACCGGAAACCAATTATGGCCGCCATTTATAACCGCGTATTTTCAAACCGCGTATTCGGCAAGTAATAACAATCTTCACCTAATAAACAACAAACTTAATAATTGCTCAAGGTATAAAGAAAATCATAACCTCAAAATTAATTATAAACGAGAAAAAATATTACAAACCATTGAACCTTAAAATTTATTAATCAATCTATAAACATAAAAATTAAAGCAATTTGTTTATTCGAATAAAAACAAAAAATAATAATATAATCGTTCTGATTTTTAAAAAATATGAAACAAATATGTCAATTCATCATTTCGTTTCATCAACGAAGTTCTTATACTCAATTAACAAAAACAATTACATAGAAAAATTTTAAATTGAACAAAAATAATGAAAAATTTTTTTTTTATCAATTTTTCAGGTTCAAATGGAATTCCTACCTTATCGATATTCACCGAAGTTGTTTTCTTCGCTGCTGGCCACGAGTATAAAATATACACATCGAAACGTCTTCGAGCATTGCGAATGACGAGTCTTGATCTTCCGCAGGAGGAGACAGTGGCTCACGAGGAATATAATACACGCGAGGGAGAATTTTTTGCGATCGTTCCTCGGACTTCTCTCCAACCATCTCTCTCTCTCTCTCTTGCTCGCAGGCTTTAGTACGAGAGCTACGATAATTAAGACATTTCCATTTAGAGTTGACGTACAGTTGACGTGACGGAGAGACATCGTGGAAGGGCCGCGATTGACGCGGGGCCTCTTTTATCAACGTTATAATAACGTACACGGCTTTTCGGTGTCTTCGTCGCGACCGGCCGTGTCTTTCTACCCCGCAAGCGTACACAAAGCCGAGATCGTTCGTCATACTCGCGAAAGAAACTAATCATTATGGATCGTATTTGTAATTAATGATGTGTATGATGTACGATCGTATATTTATTTATCGATCTCTTTCCTATGTATTAACGCTTTCCGTTTGTTACAAAAAAATGAAAAAACGAATTTTTGTTTTTACATTATTCTCTCTTGCTCGAAACGTATCATATGCAAATTTTCTAAGATTTATATAGCTTGATGAAAGGAATTAGAATATTAGAAACAAAAAATTATTAATTGTTTATAATTTGAATAATGATAGTAATAATGAATTGAAAAAGAAAATTTAGTTAGGAATATTTAATAGAAAGTTTGTGGGAAATTTTTGAATTGCATTATATGGAAATTTTCCGAGATTTATATAGCTTGATGAAAGGAATTAGAACATTAGAAACACAAAATTATTAATCGTTTATAGTTTGAATAATAATAGTAATAATGAATTGAAGAAGAAAATTTAGTAGGGAATATTTAATAGAAAGTTTGTGGGAAATTTTTGAATTGCATTATATGGAAATTTTTCAAGATTTATATAGCTTGATAAAAGGAATTAGAACATTGGAAACCAAAAATTATTAATTGTTTATAATTTGTATAATGATAGTAATAACGAATTGAAAAAGAAAATTTAGGTTGGAATATCTAATAGAAAGTTTGTGGGAAATTTCCCAAGATTTATCTATCTAGATAAAACGAGGTAGAACATTAGAAAAAAAAATCATTAACCGGTTATAATTCGAATAATAATAATATTAACGACCTGAAAAAGAAAATTTAGTTAGACATATTTAATAGAAAGTTTGTTGAAAATTTTCGAATTGTACCATATGGAAATTTCCCAAAATTAATCTATCTAAATAGAATGAACTAGAACTCTAGAAAACAATATTAATTGTTTATAGTTCGAATAATAATAATATTAATGAATTCAAAAAGGAAATCTAATTAGTAATATTTAACACAAAATTTGTGGGAGATTTCAAATTGTATCGTATGCAAATTTTTCAAGATTTATACATCTAGATAAAACGATCTAGAACATCAGAAAAAAAATCATTAATTGTTTATAATTTGAATAATAATAATAATAACGAATTGAAAAAGAAAATTTAGTTAGTAATATTTAACACAAGATTTGTAGGAGATTTTCAAATTGTATCATATGCAAATTTTCCAAGATTTATACATCTAGATAAAACGATCTAGAACATTAGAAAAAAATCATTAATCCTTTATAATTCAAATAATAATAATAACAAATTTAAAAACAAAATTCCATTAGTAACATTTAATCCAAATTCCCCGAAAATTTAACAAATAGAAAATAGAAACAAATAATTTCTATAAATTCCAGAAATTTATTCATAAAAAAAGTATTTTTTTCAAACAATATTTATTCGACCCTCATTTATAATTGAACGCATCCAGCGACGATTGCTCGATCGGACCTTACGTACCTACCGTCGTATCAAAAATACTCGTATACACTGTCGCGAAGTTTTAGGTGACGAAAATGGCCATTGACCGGTGACATTGTTTCGCTTCTTTTTACCATCTCTTCTTGCAAACTCTCTACCGAACGAAGACATTGCCCGTTTTATTTATTATCGTCTCCCCGTCTGAATATTCCCCATGATCCCGTGGTGCTCGCCAATAATACATTTAAGTATATATATACATACATATATATATATATATAACGTAGCGCCAAATTCGAATGCAGAACGATCGGGTCGTCCGCGCGCGTTCATCCGCGGAATGTTGGCAGGTTCTTTTATCCGTTTGCTTGACGAAATCATTAGGGGACTAAATCCAATAAAGGGTCCCCGTCCTCGGCGAGCCCAGAAGAAAACATTCTCGACTGAGGCGATCGCTCGCATCGTAATCGCCGTCAATGCGACGACGACGACGACGAAAGACGATGAAGACGAGGACGACGAGAGACCGGCGTAAGATATCCCCTACGGGATGGACGACTCTCTCTCTTTTTCTACCCCCCACCCTTTCTCTCTCTCTCTCTCTGTCGTAGTCGTCTTTTGACCGCGGCGATCGCACATTTGCCTTCAATATTGTTTTTTTCTTAATTTTTTTTTAGAAATTCAACCTACTGGCGTATCCTACGCACGCCTTTGTATCCCTCGCAACCCCCGCCTCCTCCATCCTTGTCGATCTCGCTATTAAATTAGTTGAATAAATCGACTAAATAATTCCGATCGCGCGATATTTCTTTCTCACTTTTTAATCGTGGCTCTCCGTTGGTCACGTTTTTGGGAGAACGTGTGTGGTTCCGTTGCGACTTATCTTACCGATTCGCCAACAGGTCGCCCCGAAATCATCTCGATCGAAACACTCTCGTGATATAATAGTTATCTTCATTTTCGTGAGGAGAAATCAATCGAGCGTTAAACGATCAATTCTCCTATCGATCGATCCTTTTTCACGAATATTCGCGCTGAGAATAATCGAAATGAATCATTTTTATTAATTCTTCGTTCGATTTATTTTTCAAGATTTTCTTTTTTGTTAGGAAATAATCGAAAATTGACAATATTTTTTTTCTTCTCTTTTTAATCGTGGCTCTCTGTCGGTCACGTTTTTGGGAGAACGTGCTTGATTCCATTGTTACTTATTTTACCGATTCGCCAACTGGTCGCCACGAAATCATCTCGATCGAAACACTCTCGTGATATAATAGTTATCTTTATTTTCATTGGAAGAAATTAAGCGAGCGTTAAACGATCAATTCTCCTATCGATCGATCCTTTTTCACGAATATTCGTCATTCGATTTATTTAACAAATTTTTTTTTGTTAAGAAATAATCGAAAATCGACAAGTTTTTGGGAGAAGGTTTGTGTTCCGTTGCTACTTATCTTACCGATTCGCCAACCGGTCGCCACGAAATCATCTCGATCGAAACACTCTCGTGATATAATAGTAATCTTTATTTTCATTGGGAGAAATCAAGCGAGCGTTAAACGATCAATTCTCCTATCGATCGATCCTTTTTCACGAATATTCGCGATGAGAATAATTGAAATAAACCATTTTTATTAATTCTTCGTTTGATTTATTTAACAAATTTTTTGTTGTTAAGAAATAATCGAAAATCGACAAGTTTTTGGGAGAAGGTTTGTGTTCCGTTGCTACTTATCTTACCGATTCGCCAACAGGTCGCCACGAAATCATCTCGATCGAAACACTCTCGTGATATAATAGTTATCTTTATTTTCATTGGAAGAAATCAAGAGAGCGTTAAACGATCAATTCTCCTATCGATCGATCCTTTTTCACGAATATTCGCGCTGAGAATAATCATTTTTATTAATTCTGCGTTTGATTTATTTTTCAAGATTTTTTATTTTGTTAAGAAATAATTGAAAATTGACAATATTTCTGAGAGAAATTAAATTTTCAGTAAAAATAGGACAGTTACAAAATTCGAAAGATCTTGTCGTCGACATGTTTCAGAAGAAAATATTTTCTAACGAATAATCCAAGAATTTTGTCAAAAATTCGATTTTTAAATAAAATTGCAAAATTGCAAAATTAATTTTTCATTAAAATAGGACAGTTACAAAATTCAAAAGATCTTGTCGTCGACGTGTTTGACAAGAAAACATTTTCTAACGAATAAACCAACAATTTTTTTGAAAAATTCGATTTTTCAATAAAATTGCAAAATTCTAAAATTCATTTTTCATTAAAATAGGACAGTTACAAAATTCGAAAGATCTTATCGTCCACGTATTTGAGAAGAAAACATTTTCTAACGAATAATCCAAGAATTTTTTCCAAAATTCGATTTTTAAATAAAATTGCAAAATTCCAAAATTAATCTTAACATTTTTTTTATTGACAAATCTTTCTCTCGGAGCGTCTGATTGACGCGAGTACAAAACGGGGGATGGGTTACCCCAACGTGTCACCCCATGGCTTTGGGACTCTTCGAGAATTCTCTCCTGGCATAATCAAAATCGATCGCGAATCCTCGAGATCGCGAAGTTGACGTTGTCACTATCTCTATATACGGATTTCGCGAGATTCTCGTACCACAATTCTTTGGAGCGGGTCCGGATCGTCTCTGGACCAAAACGGGCTACCGCGGGGGATCCGGTCCCACACAAAAGCTCTCTCTCTCTCTCTCTCACTCCCGCGAGCCTGTCCATCTTCTCGCTAGGTAAACAAAAAACATTCTCTCGAGACGAAGACCCAGGGAGAGCTTGGGAGCGAGATAGAGATCAGCTCCGCGTCGGTATAAACAGATATCGTTATTACCGACCGAGCAACGCGTCTCATTTTCATCCTCGAGTCGTTTAAACATCAAAATGGCGATACTCGACATAATTCTACGAGTGAAAACGTCCCAAAGCACGTTTCGAAGATTCTCGAATCCACTGTCAACCGGTCAAAGTCAAAAGGTCGCAGTGAAGGACGATTAAACGTGTCGAATGACGCGAGATACGCCATTTTGATTTTGAGCCGATGCGTTTTTCCTCAAGATCGTAGATATTCCACGTCGTGGAAGAGAAACGAAGACGTCGGGGGCAACTTCGGTCAATTGGTCCCCGCGCGCGTTACATTAATATTTATGAAAACGTTATATTTATAAGACGCGCGGCGAACGACAACTATATACTCATCCCCGCTCACCGTCGATCTTTTCCTACCTTCCTCTTCCTTTTGCCAGGGGAGATCTCGACTTCCTTCACTCTCTCTTACTCTCTCGTTTTATCTCCTGCTTTCTCTCTCTCGCGCGCGCGCCCGCGCAAGGTTCATCCCGTGAACGCCCGCCCTCGGACCTTCGTCGAAGAAAAAAATCCCACGGGAGATTTATCGGGACGCGGTCGCGCGCGGACAGCCATTTCTGCCCCGATCGTACATCAACTCTCGATGTGTGTTGTTGTGGTACTTGTAACTATATAGATGAGAGAGGGAGACAGAGAGAGAGGCAATCTCCTCCTTCTCTTTTTCTCTCTCCTGAGTTTCGTTACTCCTTCGATGTACAACTAGTTTATAGTTGGGCTACCACGAGTTTGTCGAATCGGAAATATTTAATTATTAGTTTTATCATCCACTCGTTTAATCATTCTACAAATTTTTAATATGAATTTTCTTTTTTTCCTTATTTTATTTCCATTTTTTTTAGAAAAGTATCATTTGTTTTTTTTAATTGTTGGAAAAATGAAAAATTGATTATTGCAATAATTAATAGTTGGATATGTTTGTGAG